>DWLH01001150.1:0-14191 GCA_018249795.1 Heliconius telesiphe telesiphe
TTATTTAGATATTTTGTATATATATATTTTTTATATATAGATATATTTATTATATATATATATATATATATATATATATATATATATATATATATATATATATATATATATATATATATATATATATATATATATATATATATGTATGTTTAAATATATATATATGTATATATATGGATAAGTTTGTTGGACTGAAAAACTTCATTTAATTCCCGCATGCTACATAATCAGCAAAGAAGATTCCGATTCTCAGTAGTTTGTAATGCTAAGAATAGCAGGAAAAGAGAAAAAGCTTGGTTTGAATCCACTATTCTCATGTTTCAATAACGATTTCTTTTCTATAATACAAATATCCCCCCTAATTTGAACCTCATACCGTCAGTATCAGCTAAAATTCTATACACATAGTAATGCAAAGCTTATCAAAATCTAAATCTGCGCCACTATCGACCCTACGATCACCTCCACTGTACGGGTATCTTCGCAATCATCGCGGAACATTCGTCTTAGTCAGGGCTAGACGCACCTATTTTGTTTTTGTATTTGGTATTTTTATTATATTATTTCTTGATATTATTATTTATTTCTTGACTTTAATGGTATATTGTTCATTAAATGTCGTTTTTGTCTTATAAAACCATATTGTAATTTTATATTACGGACACATCATCCGTATCTTTAATAAGTTTGTTCGTTCGGTCGATCTTTAACTTATAAGCAACTGCTTATCTTTTTTTAGTTTCACGCAGTATCCCGCACATAGCAGGGTAGACAGAGGAATTGCGGGAACCTAGTATTAAGACATTGCGTGTTGAGTGGTGGAACTCAATGTCGCTCGCACTTTACCCCCTTACGAGAGCGAGAAAAGAAAATATAAAATATTTAATTTTTCCTAGTGGAAAGCGAACGCACGACCAACGCGTTTACGCTTGTGCCACTGCGCCACGGCCTCTTATTACTATTTATGTTGATAAATTATTATTAATAACTCACATAATCTTTATATTTTAAAATATTTATTAAACACTGACTAAAATTCCTTCATTCTTCTTAAAGCTACAAATGCTCATGTAAATAGAACCATTTTGAAGTTAATATTTTCTAGCAAAGGTGAATGTGAGTTATAAAACTATTCTGAAGACACCATTCATCTTGCGGACTCGACTGGGAAAACTGTGCTCTGATTTCACGCAGATGCGTTCTAGTGATGTACCTATATATTATATTAGAGACTTTAGTTATACAATAAATTTCTACAATAAATAAATCTATATTAAAAATATATATGCGTCTTTATGGCTCAGTGGAACATCGTCTGATTATAAATTTGACGGTTATAAGTTCGATTTCGACTCTGGTAACAATACAAAGTCAGTCAACGCGTAATGTCTCGAAAATGAGGCGGAACGTAGAGTGTATTAATACTAGATCCACTCTGTCTATCCTGTTATATGTGGAATAAATTATGAAGTTAAACAAAAATGTTCACAGCAACTGAGAATGGAACCCAAGACCATCTTGTGTACATAATCAACAACGCCACACTATCCAACAACAGTTACAGATATATTTACATATAATATTCTGAACACTACACGTAAAATAAAAGGCCAACACTATTCTCAGCTGCTGACAAATAGCCCGCAGTCAGTGGACCCGAGTGGCTTCGGTGTGTCTAAACACGCAATTTCACTCTCATTCCCGTAACTAATGTACCGGACCATGTGTCATTTGTACTTGTTACGATACTTCACGTTGTATTGGGAAATATGAAGGATAAATCGTATAGATTTAGGTTTATTGATATAATAGCATGGTTCTTTAAATTTGATTTTGACAATTGATATGTGATACATAAAAATTATTAGGCACTATATGTATATATATGTCTATGTTTTTATTCAGTTTCACGCTTTAACCCGCAAAACTAGGTAAAAAAACCTGATGTTATGACACTTTGTTCAGCGCTCTCCGTATTTGAGACTATAGCATATTAAGTGACGGAACTCAGCGTTGTGTTTCGTCTTTCTGGAGCAGAGAAACTAGAATAATTAATTTGCCTGGGTGACGATCGAATCCACAACGTTTGCTTTTAAGAGAGAGAGAGAGAGAGAGAGAGAGAGAGAGAGAATTTTTTTTTAAGAGTAATCTGAATTCGGAAACATTTTTTTTTCTATGAGGACGGTTGAAAATAACGTATCTTGAGGAGCTTCATAAAACGCTATATTTAAAAATATATTATATAAATTAACAAAATAAAAGAAATTTAAAAAAAGCTGACATTCAAAAAAAATAAAAAATTTAACACTTAATAACAACTTTTCATCAAATAGAGCAGGAAAAAATCCATAATGGAACACCTTAATCTTACAGACTCCCGTTGCAGAATGATGAGATTCTGCGATATTAATTAGTGTAATCGGAGACGTTTCAGACGAACGGTAAAATACCTTGCGTTTTTGTGGCCAGTAGCTT
This sequence comes from Heliconius telesiphe telesiphe, assembly GCA_018249795.1. Lineage (NCBI taxonomy): Eukaryota > Metazoa > Arthropoda > Insecta > Lepidoptera > Nymphalidae > Heliconius > Heliconius telesiphe. The sequence continues at coordinate 2,476 of DWLH01001150.1, forward strand.
TTGGACTTAAAGGATTAAAATTGTTCTTTTATTGGCTTGTTTGTAAATTTTTACATTCCCATGTGTCTATGCTTATTTTTTTATAGCTTCACGCTGTATCCCTAATACAGGCAGGTCGTGGTGAGACCCTCACTCTATTTTCGCGACATTGCGTGTTGAGTGGCGAAATTCTAATTTAAAATATCTAATAATATACCTATGTATAAAAGACAAATAAAAAAATCTCTATTTATATATAATCATTACATATATATAGACACGCGACATAAGCTTTAATAATATAATGACATCCCAAACTAACACGAAACTTGGCACCCATATACATACATCTTCGAATCTTTTGTCGGTAAAGTCGAGAACGACACATTATTCAATATTGAACTTGGCTCTCATTTCATATTTATATTTTTGATGTAATATTTAATTTAATGTTTTTTACATTAAAGGCATTAATACCATCACAAAAATCGCAACGATTCTCCCCTCCATGTGGAACTCCCTACACGTCTGACGGCAGCAGATTTCTGAGCGCAACGCAGTCGGACTGCTCTTAATTAATTGGCTTGCATTCGTTTGCATGAATTAGCCAGGTATTTTGAACCCCCAAGCAATTTTTAACCACCCCTTGCAATCTGGGAAGGGATGAAAGGTAATCGAATCATTACTGCCTTAAGGTATTTTATTGTTAGAGTTTAAAAGAACCCTTCTAAATAGAGTGTGATGTTTTAAGAAATCTTTTAGAGTATTTCGAATAGAAGTGGTTTTTTTAAATATTTTTCACTAATAGTGATATGGTTTCCTTTCCAAAAAAAAGTATGTAAGGTAGTATGACCTTACATACTTTTTTTTGTTTACTTTTTCATTTTATATTTATTTTTTTTCTTGTAAAATGCTTTATTTCCTTTATGTGTGCAATATTTTTTTTATCTATCTATATTTATTATTAATTTACAATAAAATATTAATTCAATGTTAGGTTAATTCAATTAATTTATTACTTTGTGACATATGCAATATATCACAAATATCTATTTAATATAATATATTTGTGATAATAGTGATATGGATAATTTTTACATTAATCAAATATTTTTTCCATACATAGCAGGGTAAGCAGGGGTAACCTGGGAGCCTAGAATTAAGATACTCCATACTCATAAGATGCTACCATTTACCATTTTCTGCCGAGTTCTGGAGGCATTGCATGTTGAGTGACGAACTCAATGCCACGCTTTGCCTCTATACCAGAGTGAGGAAATGTTAATATTAAATAGTTAATTTCCTCGATGGGAATCGAACCTACAATCGATCGCACTTCTGTGGCCCTGCGACAGGGCTGGCCAATCCAGTATTTCCAAAAAAAAAAATAGTATACATTATAATATTTCCGAGTCCGACTACTCTTAATGTTTTACAATTAGCTTTTAGCGCTCCAGTGGGCTAGTGACTAAAAGTCTAAAAGTTGTGACATGACACATTCTAAGCACGTGATTTTATATAGTTTGTTATATATGTATGAAAGTTATTTTATATAGCCCTAAACTTTCCTCGATATAATTGTGGATTATCTTATTTTTTTCTTACACAACCAATAATTCCGATTGTTACCGGGTTCAATCAAAAAAACTCTTCAGCATTATAATATTAGTCTAGATAAATTAGTAAAACTAAATTTAAGAATATGCAAATAGTAAGCAAAAAATAAAAAAGAAATGCACAGAATAGTACCCAAGAGATGGTAAATAAAGTAATGGTAACAACGGGAAATTAACAATGGGAAAACGACATTAAAAAAGTAAGCTGTTCGGGAAAGATGAGAATAGCTAAAGATTGAGTTCTTTAGAGTAAGCAATTGTCGTAAGACAAACACAGAAGTTCAATACAAACTTCTGCTTTTGTTCATCAACCCAACACATAATATCTGTATTTGTCCCCATAATCATTTATTTTATTTAACAAAATAAATAAAATAAAATATAAACAGAAGAGTTTACTTGGTAGCAAGCAAACAAGCGCCGCCGCAAGTCGGGGCGGATCAGGTGGACCGGATTATTCCGGTTCAGGGCGGGCCGAACCGGATCAAACACGATTTTAGACTTACGCCGCAAGCGAGCTTATACGTAGGATAATGGATAGGATGAAAGGGTGAACGTTGGGTGTTTAAAGAATGGTTAAAAACAATACTTGTTATCAATTAAGAGTTGGTTTTAGATGAGGAGTCAGTATTTATACGTAATTGGTACGTACGTTCACGTTACAAATATGATATCACTAGAGCTACGGATTCTTCTCTTTAGACATGTTAGGTCACATAACTAATATACTTCACAATATGTGTATTAGGTAGGAGAAGTAGCACTGTGTCTCACTTATAATGATTCTACTTGTAAGGAACGACTTTTTTTTATAGTCTCGCTCTGGAAACAGATAAAGCGCAATATTGAGAATATAACAGTTTGTACCTTGGATATTAATAATAACATGAGCATAGTTCATTATAAATACTACAATCAACATATTTTTGATATCATATTGATTCGGAGTCATTTACGTATGGAGGTCCCGAGTGTCGCAACCGTCATTTTAAATATATGGATGGTGGGTATCTGATAAAAGGTAGCGATCCAGTCCAACTGTCAAGTACTACGGTACTAATATATATGATGTACATAAAGACTCGTACCAAATATATTATAAATATAATATAATATAATAATTCGAGCACGATCTTTTAAGATCGAATTTCTTATAAAAACAATATATGTGAAGGGGCGACACATATCGTGGATCAAAGTGAACTTTGACCAATGTTATAATATTAAATGTTGCTTGACGTCGCGGAGGCTGACGTGATGGGCTTATGCGGACTGTTATAAACAACATTAACTTAGTATGATGGCGTCTCGCGCTGCGCTTACGCTATGTGGGCTATGTTCTTAAAACGATAAAAGATTTTAACTACTTGCTTGCTACTTGAGCCAAAGCCCGAACACCTTCAAAAATATTGTTCATTAAATAATATTTTTGAAGGTGAAGTTACAAGTTTCGCCACTCAACACAAAACGTCTCAAAAATTGGTTGGTGATTAAGACACTCCGTTTCCATTAAGACACTCCCGTACCGACACTGTTGAGTATCAGAACAATGCCATGCTTTGCCTCGTCACCAAAGCGAAGAAATTAAATATTAAATATTTCATTTCCTCGAGAAGTGAACCTACAACCTGTCACGACCGCAACATAGATGTTTTATAATATGTCCTGAAATCTTATAGTCAAATATAAATATAATTTTCTAAATTGTTACAGTGGAGTACATTTTCTTACTTGTATCAGTCAGTACCCGCGGGGGGCTGTCACAAGTTGCGGAAGTTGCTGTGAAAATTTTCCTATCGCCGCCGGATTAACACCTGCACCGCGGGCCAAGTTTCGCTTTTGTCTTTTTGTTTCTATCTATCATTTTGTTGCTCGTCAGCAAATGTAAATAAACTTTAAAATATTTATAATATATTACATTTTAATTCAGAGAGACCAGGGTCTTGCGTGAAAAAACCAGCCCATCCCAGATTTTTAACATAGAAACAGTTAAGGCTAAGTAATTAAAAAACACCATTACACAAAATTATCAGCTCAAAGTCGAGAAAGTATGATTTGTTTTTACTAAACTGCATTGTATTATATTCAATTTAAATAAAATGCAGTTATGAGTTCGATTTCTACTCGAGGGAATGGAATATTAACATATCCTCGTTCTGGTTACAGGACAAAAAACACAGAGTTCCGACATTTAACACCTCGTGAACATCGTGAGTGAACGAACGAAGTGTCTCAACACTAGGTCTACTTAGATCATACCTTTGTCTGCTCTAAGCTACCAATATTAATAATACCTGTAAGAGTATCCACCTTCTTTATCAAAACTTAAAATAAAAATACCTGCCCCACACCAACAAACACGTAAAACAAAACAAAAACATAAATCCTGAAAGTACTTACATACAAAGTCCATGTAAAAACACCTAAAGTCAAAATTTGTATTCAAAAAGTTAGTGAAAATTTGACAAGAAAATTCTTCGGAAGTCATCCTTAAATGTGGTGAAGTAATGACGTCGGCCAACTTTCCGCGTGACTTTGCAAATTGAAATTATTTTTTCATTAAAATTGGTAACTTTCAAAAGTTCAGGTGAACTTCTTAAGTACCAAATTCACCGCAGTTGTAAGTTAAACGATTCTTTTCAAGTACTACGCATGCCTGAACTTTAATCGAGCTTGGTGTTATATTTAACCGACTTGAGCGGGAAGATAGTTAAATATTACGATATTTCGTTTTAAATTTTTGAAAACAAAAGGCAAAATTGGCACCTAGATCTAACTGACAGTAAACGCAAGGGTTGTGGGTTCAATTCCCACTCGGGGGAATATTATTTATATCTTCGCTTTACTGACAAAAACTACAGCGTTAAGTTCTACTTCTCAACACAGAGTGAACAGAGTGTCGTAACACTATATTCCTCTTGCCTGCCCATATCATACATATATCATACATGATCGGATAAAACGTGAAGCTAAAAAAGAAGTAAAACGCATGTTTCAAGTAGAAAATAATGTTCAAAATCGTCACAGTCAAGAGTCTTTATTAGTATATTACAGAATTCAAATAACAATAAAAAAAAAATTCTAATAACACTTAACAAACCTTTCATACAAATCCTAAGCATATTCTAACATTATCATCCATCCCATTAACAGACACATCCAACCATCGCTACGCTCCAAAGCCCTGCAGGTGAGCCGGGATTAGGGGATCGGTCTTCGTAATGACATATCATTGGGTTGAACGCCATCGACAGGTGTCGCTATGCTTGAGACCAACAGACCAAATGAGATTTGTACCCAGGGCTTTTATGTAGAGATAATTTGATAAAGAAATCTATAGCGATAATATTGTTTAGCTTTAATGCAGAGATACTTGTTTTATATGGAAACAAGTTATCACTATTAGTTATGTGTAATGTTACGTGTAGTGATAACGCTTATCATAGAAATTTCACAAAATTTAGGCTCGTTTCTATAAACCGCTCTCAAGTCTGAGATGCCGATATTTAAACACGGACATTAATAGAGTAAGTAGTATCATATTCATTTGATTAGATAAGTATAATGTAAGCATAACGAAATTAGACTTAGTCATTTATTTTTTATTAAAGCAGAATAAATTAAGCTTCACGCTGTATCCCGCATATAGCAGAATAGAATAGGAAACCTAAAATTAAGACACTCCATTCTCTATTTTCCGCTCAATTTCCGAGACATTACGTATTGAGTAGCGGCACTCAATCTTTTACATTGTAATTTTCACATTAATAATAAGTAAGCTAATATTAAGAACAATAAACCACTCAATCTACTGCCTCGTTAGCGAGCGACAGGTACGGACAGAATAGCCAATTAATTTTATTTACGCCCGCATTAAGTATCCTTTTAAATATAACGATACGATTTATACATATATTTTTAGTTCAGTTATAAATTATTATTTATTGTACTGAAATGTGTAAGAATATTTAGTTCACAAAAGTGGAATTATCTTTGTAAGACATCTTTTGTATCTAGTGGAAATGGACGAGATACAAGTAACGGGTTAGAACGTATATGAGTATATGTAACAATTTAAATGGGATTTTACACGCATAGTTTTATTATTTACTAGTGGGAGCGCGCAGCTTCGCCCGCCTATATATATAAGATTTCTCCATATAAACTTTCAACCCCTTATTTCAACCCCTTAGGGGGTGAATTCTAAAAAACCATGAAACACATGTTCAATGAAATATTTTTAAGAGTCTGAATTTAAAATTTTATAAAAATCGGTGCCGGTTTCAAAAAAAATCCATACAAACTTTCAATATTTCATACCTTTAGGGTTAAAATTTATCAAAATCCCTTCTTAGTGGATGTCCACATTATGAAAATAAATATCAGTCCAAATGTTATGTTGCTACGCACAGCGGTTACGGCTGTGCGTGCGTCGTACCTCAGGCAGTCGGAACATATCCTTATATATATATATATATATATATATATATATATATATATATATATATATATATATATATATTATAATTTTATAAATATATTCAGTTGAAATACTCATTCATTTTAAATATAAACAATTAGTAAAGGATTTTAAAAAAAGGCTATGAGGCCCTCTTATAAATTTTACTTCATCATGTATTTGCAATATTGCTATTTTATTTCGTAAGGTGATGTATGTATGTTAAGATAATAAAGGTCCTTAAAACAACTGTAGAACATACATAAAGTAAAGAATATCAAATTTGCTACTCCTATAGGTACTACTACTGACCACTACGCGATATCGATTCTACTGTGCAGTCGAATCAATATCGCATCTAAGTCGTCAAGTCTAAACGTATTGTCTGTTCACGGCAATCGCGACAGGAATTTTAAAAGGATACAGAAAATTCTTAACTTTGTTAAGTTTAGTAAAGATTGTAAATAGCACTGTTTGGTTAATTATTCACTTCTCCACTTCCCCTACCGAATAGTAGACGGTGTAATTAACGGGACCGCCTTGAATGTTTATCTTGACCCTATCTTTCATTTAGTTAGTCGTGGCACAGTGGCACAGCATTAGACTGTGAACACGACGGATGTGGGTTTGATTTCCAGTCGGGGGAATTAACTATTTCCATGTGACTGTTACTCAACCCGCAATGTCTCAAAATTTAGGTGTTGTGTAGGGAACAGGGTGGTATATGTGGGATTCAGCTTGAACCTATTTTATTGATCAATTCTGGATTAAAGAAGGAAAGGAAAGAAGGTGTGGGGGAAATCAAAATAAAACATTTCACCGAATAAGAGTCGAAACCACAACCGTCGTATTAACAGTCGAACGTAGTGCCGCATCGCCTCGACTGAACCCAATTTTCAGTCTTTTCTTTGATTTTCTTTTCGTTACCCATTGATCTTACTGAACCACAACGACGTATTAATAATCATTTATATTGAAAACATTCAAACAGAAATCCAAACAGTCCCAACAGAAGCACCTTAAAAACCGCTTAATAAAAACCCCTAGCGAAATTAATTCCACCCGAATCCGTCTCTTTGTGACAAAGAAAAATTGTAACGAATGGAGTGCCTGAAGCAACCTGCCAGGAGAAATGTAGACTGATAATATTGTAAATTGAACCATATTTCTTTAAGTATAAAGTTTAAAACTTAGTGATGGTGTGTGTAAGGTAATTTCGGTTTAAGATAAAAGCGTTAAGTTATAATATTATTTTTTATTTTATTTGTTTTTTTATAAATTTCGACGGAATTTAAATTTTTAATAACATTAGACTCAGCTAATTATATTAGGAGGGCAGTGGTTCGATTTTCACTTGAGGAAATATATTGAATGGTGCGTGAGGAACTGTCTGTCCTGCTATATAGGAAAAATCGTGATGCTGTTTTCTTTTAATTACAAAAAGTACAATATTCGAGTAAAGATGGCCTTATTACTAAAGGCGAAAGCTCTCCAGACAGTTTATATGACGTATTTATTATTAAAACGCAGTATTAGTAATCAAGCAAAAAAAGTTAAATTTTCGATTGATACCCTAGTGTAGCTAGTTGCAGTTTATTTTACAAACAAAAATAAATTAAAATTATTTAATTACAAAATACATACAAGAAATTTATTTAAATTCTTGTCTAAAAATACAATACTTTGAACCAAACCCAAAATGAAAAAGGTAAGTCAGTAGCTGTCATTAATATAGCCGGATGAGTAATGGCCCGTTGTAAACGCGTATAATGCCTTGTAGCCCTGAATAGGCCGGCTTAAGGAATTCCCAATCGAATAATGGTTATCGTACCTGACATTTTTTCATAATAATTGATATCTGGTAGTTGATAATCTGTATGTTGATAAGGGCAATTCCCTTGCAGAGAGTCCTCTTCAATCCTTTCGAGCGGCTATTACTGCTTAATATGCTAGCTACACTCGCTCTTGCCTCTGGGTACTGCAGTAAAAACTATTCTGGGACAACAGTAGCTAGGGCCACTCGAAAAAAAATATAATCTGTATATTATAAAGACATGCACATGTTTTTGTTTTTTTTTTATTCGCACAGTGGGAAAATGAAAGTGATCGTCTGTACTGTCTGTTGTACGGCGTCTGTATTTCCTAAATCGTAGAATTTGGGGAATTTCTAAGCAAATATATGTCATAGTAGAACTTTCTACTGTAAATTCCGCCCGAATTTAATACATTACCTAAGTACATTGAGTAGAGGAACACAATGCTTTGTCAAACAAGAGCGGCAAAATTTGGAAACAAACCCAGAACCATCGCGTTTATGGCCAGACGTTGTCTCACTGTTCCAGTAGGGCCTCTTATAATTATTATTAATAATATCTTTATTTTTAATTATAGTACACGTACAAGCGCCAGCCACGCTCTCTGGCGCTACGTGATTGACAGATGTTATTTTAATTTGTATCGCGCGATATACCTGAGAGCCAATTGGCACAGTCGTTTAGTAGAAAATAAAGTATGAACGTTTGCCATTTTTGAAGTGCAGAATTTGTTTTACTAATTTCTATAGTTGTGGGTTCGTTGTATTTTAATTATTTTCTTTGCAGATCTATTCAAATAAAGGATTTTTATAGGAATTTAAGAACGCAGTATCACAACACTACGTTTACTCTATTACCTATTATAGACAATAAAAACAAGCTTAGTGAGGTACAAAGATATTTACAAAGTATTGTACTGCATGTAAAAAAAAAATAGAACCTAGTGTTAAGACACTCCGTTCTTCACTTTCTGCCGAATTCTGGAGGCATTGCGTGTTAAGTGGCAGAACTCGACACCAGAGCGAAGAAATGGAAATATCAATTATAAATATTTCATCTCCTCGAGTGGGGATCGAACCCACAACCAGTCGATTTTACAGTCATACTTTGTGCCCCTGCGCCACGACTGGCCTCTCATGCATGTGATACTTATAAAATAATATATTTCTATATATTTCTATTTTATTTTACAGTAGCTACATATGTGTTTCTTACGTTTTCGTCTCCTTTGTCTTTGGTTACATGGAAATAACTAAGAAATAACTATTTATGACATGTAACATATTCTACGTATCTGAGGTAACTCTGACAGCATATACAATGAATTATATCGAAATGTGATGTTCCTCTTGAAGAGAGGACTCTTTTTCTAGAAAAGGATTATCTAACACAAAAATAATTATTTCATTTGTACCGAAATTCTAATTCGAGTTCCTGAGATTATTGGGTCCAACCAAAGAAAGAACAAACACTCTAGCTTCATTATATTAGTATAGAAATATAGATTTTTCTATAATTATCAATTTGTAAACTACACATATATAATATCAATCAAAATGTCTTTGATTGCAGTTTAATTATTTTTTTTAAATTAAAATTTTTATACTTCAGTCACGAACGTAAGAAACGTAAGAACACGAAGTAACTAGAACTAAAACTCAAATATTTTGTATAACAATATATTTCGTAAACTAATTTCAACTAAAAACGGTGTGAAACAGGAAAGCGCACGTACATATTTATGTTCCCGACTCCGCCCGGAAATTATTGTCACCATTGCATTTGCATTTCGCGCAACGAGTATTTTATGAACGTTGTTTAATTTCATTTGTTTATGATCTTAGCTCTATTATACCAAGTTGTTCCTTACTATAATACTATACTGTAGTTGCTGCAGTGTTTATTTAAATAAATATTTAACATGAATTCATTAAACATTTTAAAGAAAAATGAATCTTACATTTTAGGAAAGAAAGAAAGAAAAAAAAGTAAATCATTAATCAAGCATTTTTTTTATTATTTCACGCTGTACTCAGTAAATTAGTGAGACAAAGGGACACTAAAGCCACAAATCCACGAACCACCCAATTCTCAAGACATTGCGTATTGAGTGACCACCAGTATCTCAACACCACATTTTTTTCTTGTTAATGGGAAGAGGAGAAAATGAAAGTTATTTATTTCACGAGTGAGAATTGAACCCACGACCGTCACGCTCATAATGAGACGATGTACCGCTGCGCCACGTCTACTTGGGGTTTGTTATAAGACCAGAGCATAGTTTCTAATATTATAACTATAACATAGCATACCTATCCCTTAGTCGTTTGTAACGACAGAAATAACATGAAACGCATATGGCACTCGCTAAGACAATAGCGATCTAAAACAATTAAATACACCTCGTGGAGCAATAAGCTTTAGTATTTAAGATTATATATTATAAAAAGTTGTATTCTATAGTAGATTTTTTTTATATAAAATGAAAATACATTTTACAATTAACATAAGCTTAAGGCGAAGTGACTCCTATATTAAAAAAGTACCTATATGGCTTCCAAATACGAAACTTAATTATATAATGAATACGCTTGGATAAATGTTGAATTGGAAATTATAATAAATCAAAGAAGAGAAGCAGTCTCAAGTCTTGCTGAGTGCAAAATTTATTCCAAAAAGTCCAAAAACATAGAATTGATAAACTGTGTGTTAATTGGCGGAACTCAACGCCGCCGCCGTACATTGTCTCCCAGAGCGGAGACCAGAGGAAATCCATTCTCCTGTGTGGGGAAAAAAACTGCAAGCATCGCGAGCGCGATGACCTCTTAGTACTATATTACATTATCATATAAATAGTAGTATATAACTTCTGATAAAAATAAAAAAATCGGCCAAATGTGAGTCGGAATCACGCACGACGAGTTCCGTACCGCTATCTACAAGAAAAACACACATTTGTTGTATGGGAGCCCCCTTAAATATTGATTTTGTTATTTTTCTTAGTATTTTAGTATTTATTGTGGTAACTAGAGACAACAGAAATCCATCACCTGTGATTATCACGATTCACGAGATACAGCCTTATGGCATGGATGGACAGACAATATTTTAGTACTAGGACCCCGTTTTACCCTTTGGATATGGGACCCTAAAAATACAAAGCAAAAGACCACGAGATCTCATTTTTAGATTCATCATACATACATATAAGAAAATAGAATAACATGATGCACAAATGGCACATGCAAACACAATAGTTCTTATACAATTATAAGTACATACCATATTGCACATTTGACAGTGGCACTAAATCTTTTGTTGGTTTCGAACCTGTTATCCATCATTGTTATTAACGACACGTTCAATCGCCTGCGTAATTAGGTAGTGTCGTTCTTGACACTTTTTGCTTTACCTTAGCGCCGTTATGTATTGGCTGGTCGAGACCAAAGTGGGATAACTGAAGATATTTTGATTGTTGATATCATATTTTTATGAAGTGGTTTTATACCGCGGTTCTGCGTGAACACATATGTAATATCATTTTTAAATTGAAATTTCGTTTTTCCCGTCTCTTTGTTAGAAAAATAGGAATTTCAGAAAATTGTCCCATTCGTGCGGGGAGCATAATATGCCAAGGAACCATGCCAAATTGCAGCGCTATACGCCGTGTATTTTCTTAAGTTCGTTGTCTGTAAGTCGCTTAGTATATATATATATACTCTATATATATATATATATATACAGGGTGGAAGAGGCAGCGCTCCTTTTACGGAAACAGCATATAGGGTAAAATATTTCAAACCCATACCTAAAGAAATTAATCAAGATGCCTCAACAGTTTGGACGTA
>DWLH01001151.1:0-14169 GCA_018249795.1 Heliconius telesiphe telesiphe
ATGGGGGGGAACAAGTAGAAATTCGTTACTTCCCTTAGAACGTGCCCAAAGAGCTATACTAAAAGTCATGCTCGGAAAGCCCAGACGTTACAGTACCGATTTAGTTTACAGTAATAGCTCAGTGTTAACAGTTAGACAACTTTTCATAAAATCAGTTGTACTGCGGAAGCACAGGAGCATTCCCTTTAAGACCATCTGTAAGCGCAATAAACCAAAGGTTTGCGATATTGTATTTTGCAAAACCAAGCTAGCTCGTTCTCACTTCTACGTCATAAGCAGCCGCTTATATAATGATATTAACAAAATTATCAACATTTACCCTTTGCCTTCTACGAAATGTGAAAAAGTTATTAAAACCTGGCTGCAGAAGTTGTCCTACATGGATACGGAGAATCTTCTTCGTTGCTAAATTACATACATGACATGTACATACACACACACACACACACACGTACGCACGCGCGCGCGCGCACACTTACACACACACACACACACACACACATATACACACACATTCAACACGTGGTGATAATACAGAATCTAATTGTTTTTTCTTCTTTTTCAATAATTAATTTAAACGTTTTGTTATATTGCTTTATTTTTACTTATGTCATCATAATTATATGTAATTGATGAGTATTTTCACGTTTGTCATCGAAATAGTGTCTTAAGGGGCAAAGATGCTGGCAGCTGTGACACAGTTTATACTAGTACGGCTGCCAACGCTCACCTCTACTAAATTGTTGTATTGTTTTTCCTTATTTCATCAAATTAGAGTGTATATGTAACATTTAATTACTGAATAAAGCATTTATTTATTTATTTATTTATTTATTTAATGCCGTCCACCACCATCTTGTGACAGTACGGCCGGTCTTGTTATTCCTGACGGAGACTCAGATTGCCCGACCGAACGACACAGCCTATCTGCAATACCCCGGTTACTAAAAAGTACATAACTTAATGCCGGGGCCGCTGTGTTTGTAATGGAGGACTTATCTTTCCGTCGTCTTGCCAATTTTCAAAGTCGAGACCTTTCAATTTTCTGGCTCCGTGTTGGAATAATATTTATTATTATTGGAGATGTGACACCACATCACTCGACACATGAAATATAGCGTATACCTGGCCTTACTAAGGAAAAACCATAATTTTACATCAATTTAACAACAAGTACTAATGCTCCAAGCCGGCGTACGATTAGTTCCGTCGACGTATACCAGTAGATATACACTTTACCTTGAACCACTTAACCTAACAAGTAGTTCCATTAAATGCTGTAATACAAACACACAAACCCGTTTATATTTGATTTGAGTTATGTTTGCTTAAATATGATAGCGGGTTTTAATCTACTTCCGCGGGTTTTAATCTTAGTATCGTTGAATTTGTGGTTAAGTTAGAAATTTTATATTATTATTGAGACTAGACGTGGCGCAGGGCCACAAAGTGTGGCTGTAAACGCGACTGGTTTTGGATTCGAGCTCTACTCGAGGGAATAAAATATTTATTTAAATTTATATTTCTATTTCTTCGCTCTGGTGGCAAAGCGGTGCGTTTAGTTCCGCCACTCAACACACAATGCCACCTGAATTCGGCGGAAATTGGGGAAAGGCGTGTCTTAACACTAGGTTCCCTTTGCCAACCCTGTTGTGTGCGGGTTATAGCGTGAAGCTGCTTAGATTTATTGAGACCAGTGTTCGACTGTAAATGCAACGATTGTGGGTTCGATTCTAACTCGAGAAAATGAAATATTTAATATTTTCATTTTTTTCGCTCTGGCAACGAGGGAAAGAGGCGCGGCGTAGATAGCACCACTAGAATTCGGTGGAAACTGGGGAACGAAAGTTTCTTATTGGGAACGGAGTGTTTTAACACTAAGTTCCCAGGTTCTTCTGCAGGTTCCCTACTACGCGTACGGGATACAGCTAAAAAAGGTGGAAATTTTAAAAAAAATATGTATGATAGCGAGAAGGAGATGTGAAGATGTATAGCTGTAAACTATTTATATTTAAATTATTCCCAGTACTCTGCTCTGGCAAGACTTGGTTAAATTCCACCACTGGATACTTAAGCGGAAAGAGCGGAGTGAGCTGCCCCAGCTGAAACACTAGATTTGCTATTTCTACCTAGCGAAATGGTTCAGAATGAGAAGTACGTTAAGGTGCCGCATGAGGTGACACACGCACATGTAGTTTGAAGCTAATAATATAGTTTAGTGACAATAAAATATATATTTTTTTATAATACCACAATTGAGACAATTTCAACCCCATCTCATACGAGTATGTCAAAAAGCATTCATTCGTTTGGTCTGTAGGGTGAATTAAAGAAAACCTCCTTCTGACGTCATCGGGTAACAAATATGAAATTATAAAGCTATGTAGATACACATATATCTACCAGTTACCTGTTATCGTTCCTTCACCACATTCAAATTATAAGCGATAGTTCGGCTTCAGTGACTTGTTGATATCTTCAAAGTTATGTAACTTGTTCCGTTCATTATATTTACGAATGATAAGAAATATTTAAAGCAACTGTTGTGACGCAAGTGTTAGTTATAGATATATATGATATGATATGCAGCGGTGTACGCTTTTGAGCAAAGGGCATTTTTACAATATAATGAATTGTCGCGTACAATACGCGTTGCCATAGCAACGTGTGTGTTACTTTATACAAAAGTATAAAATGTAAAACATACGGTAATGTGTATTATGTTTATTTTATTAATTTAATATATTTTTCATACATTATTTAAAAAAAAATCTGCAATTCTTTGGGAGGAATATTTAAGGTAAATTTGGTACAGTCATACTTTAGATTATATATTTAGATATAGTAACATGTAGATAAACTACATGTAACTATAATATACCAAATTCCATACGCCTCTGCCCACACAGTTTTTGCTTCACCTTTTCCCATATTTAGATTAATATTTTGTTACGAACATGTCAGATTGGTAGTTTGAAATAGATCATTTTAGATAGATTAATGTGAAATGACGCTATTGTGACGCACTGGCGCGGTGCACAAGTGACTGTAAATATCTGCCTGGGGAGTGTAGTGAATCGCTGAGAGAGGATTTCCCGGAAATCCTACGAAAGGGAAAAAGCAGGATTTTTCATTTTACATCTTAAATTACATGCTAGCCTATCTGCGGGCGGCGGTCATTTATTTTATTTTATTATTATTATATATAATAATTTATAATAATATTTCAATTAAACGCAAAATCCACATGTTCATATTTATATTAAAAAAAAAACAAAGTTTAAATTAATAATATAGCTTTTCAGTTGAAATTTACCAAAACATTGAAAGCAGTTTACACAAATTACAACCTACGTCATAATATTATAGGGTTTATATGAAAGGGACCGAGGTAATATTTGTTGAAGAGCGTCAAGCCGATATCTCGACCACTTAACATATGAAATATTCAATGCTTGGAACTGACAGACGTATGTATGTACACACGTATATATAATACACGTATTTATGTAGATTTTACAAATATGTAATTCAAAATATGCCGTTTTGATAAATATTATTTGTAGAGGCCGTCGTGGAGCACACAGCGCCTTATTGTTAGCGCGACGGCTGTAGGTTCGATTTTTACTGGAGGAATGATTATAATTTATTTTCATTTCCATGTTCTGGTAGATAAAGGGCCATGTTTACCAGTTCTGGTACTATGCAGGAAAAAAAGCGTGAAGCAGTTTTATTAATTAAGTGAAAAATACTGCTGCTTACGTCCGTTACCAATATAGTATCGATAATAACAATTGTGATTAAAACATGTAAACTGTTGTTATATATTACGTTATGTTGGGTATATAATATGTAACAGATTTTTTTTCCTTTAACTTGCTTGTATAATTAATGTATTTCCTTAATAAGATTACGTTTAGACACTTTAGAGTTTTGATGAGCTGTTTTATTCAATCATTTAATTTTTATAAACTAAACAGCAAAATCAAAGTAAAGTCATAATAAATTTAATCTCTCTCTCTCTTCAAGATTTTTCTTTATATCAGAATACAAGTTGGGCACGCCCCAGACTCACTCTCTCACTACGATGAAGATCAAAGTTCAATCTACCTAGTAACATGTCACTTTATAAATTTTGTATAATTATTTGGTTTGACATACTGTGTCAAAACGATAACCTTTAAGCGGATATAGCTTTGCACAAGCAATTTACCTAAAACACTTTGAGTTCAAATTTTATCATTAACGTTTATTTTGAAGCAAAGTTTAGTTACGGTTAAGAAGGCAAAGCGCCGCGTTAAGTTCTATCACCAGACACCTATTGTTCGGCGATATGCGGAGATCAGAGTGTCTTGACACTAGGATCTGTTATGTGTAGGATATATGATAGAGGATAATATCACGCTTATCCCGATAAAGCACTAGAGCATAAGGTTTTATCTATTTACGACATAACAAAAATTAAAAATAATATTAACTGTAAATATAAAATGTGAGCACGCAAAATATGTAATACATCGATGGATACGAAAATCCACTTATTTCCTTAGAATACATTTTATTTTCATCGTCATCTATCCCGTAATAGTCATACAAGTAGATCGATACTATCCACTTCTGTACACAAAGTTCCTTTCACAAT
This sequence comes from Heliconius telesiphe telesiphe, assembly GCA_018249795.1. Lineage (NCBI taxonomy): Eukaryota > Metazoa > Arthropoda > Insecta > Lepidoptera > Nymphalidae > Heliconius > Heliconius telesiphe. The sequence continues at coordinate 4,643 of DWLH01001151.1, forward strand.
TCTAAGTCTAAAACAATATTGACATAACATAGACGTGCATAGTTTTTAATTAAGATTTTCATGCAAAAGTTATAGATAGCTGTGTGCATCGCGAGCGTAGCACTAGCCACCATTCAATACTCATAAACTATAGATTACTTTATGGATTGCGATATATTCGTCAGTCAGTTCAGTATTCACTGTACAAATATGATTTATTACTTTTGACGTGCGGCTTCGCTAAATGGAAATTGTTCGAGAAATGGAAATAATCAAAAATAATGTATGAAGTATGACACATTTTAACTGCTCACCTACATTTCGAACCCAACACTACATTGCTGCCCGCAGGTTCAGTGGGTTAAATCGAAACGATTAAAGTAGTGCAATATAGATAGTAGCCATGCTCGATAATTGGACTATCCAGTACTAAAATATTTTTTCAATTTGAACCAGTGGTTCTTGAGATTGTTATGTTAACCAAACAAACTTTTTAGCTCTATAATATTAAGTATAAATGATTCCGATTCTGTCAGTGATTGTAAATAAACGTTACGTTGATTTCATCAGATGTCTTTCGTCTATATAAGCATTTAAAATAAATAAATTAAATTTAAAAAAAAATTAAATTAGCTTCACGCTGTATCCCGCAAACAGCAGGTTAGCTAGAGGGAACCTAGCGTTAAGACACTCCGTTCGCCACTTTCTGCCGAATTTTGGAGGCATTGCGTGTTGAGTGGCAGAACTCAACGCCGCGCTTTGCCTCGACACCAGAGCGAAGAAATGGAAATATAAATTTGAATATATTAAATATAAATTTAAATATATTAAATATAAATTTAAATATATGAAATATAAATTTAAATATAAATTTAAATATATTAAATATAAATTTAAATATATTAAATATAAATTTAAATATATTAAATATAAATTTAAATATATTAAATATAAATTTAAATATATTAAATATAAATTTAAATATATTAAATATAAAATTAAATATATTAAATATAAATTTAAATAATGGAAATATAAAAGTAAATATTTCATCTCCTCGAGTGGGGATCGAACCCACAACCAGTCGGTTTTACAGTCACACTTTGTGCCACTGTGCCACGACTGACGCCTGGCCTCAAAATAAATAAAGACCAGATTTTTGGACCTTCACGTAGTACCCCGCATATATCAGGCAGACAGAGAGAACGTAGTTAATAGACACTCCGGTTCCCACTTTAAGCTCCATTATTGTTTTATTTCACCTAAAGATAAGATTAATATGTTCAAGTTATGTAAAAGTACACGGAATCACTAAATTATTTCAGCTGTTAACAATTATATATGAATTTAGATTTAAGTTTATCCAAAGTATTTAATTATACTAAATGACATACAATTTCTTTTGTATAATTGACATTTGACTTTAAATACTAAGAAACAGATACGGTTATGATTTAGCACTAATTAATCGAAACCATCAAAAAGATTATTTTTTAATAACGTTAATACTTTTATTTTTAAGTAGTATATTAAATTCCATTCTAAACTTGAAGCAATTTTGGCGCAGGGACACAAGGGTAGGGAACTGTAACGCGACGGTTGTGGGTTCGATCCCCACTCTAGGGAATTATTATTTTTGAATATTTTCAATTCTTCGCTCTAGCACCAAGGCAAACACCCGGCGTTGAGTTTCGCCAATCAACACAATGCCTCGAAAGATTCGGCGGAAAGTGAGGAACGGAATGTATTAACACTAGCTTCCTTTTGCCTACCCTGCTGTGTGAGGGATCCATCGTGAAGCTGATTTAATTTTTTTAATTTAATTTATTTATGTTTTACAAACGTTTAGAGTACTAAACGTTTGTAAAGTTTTGCTACGAACAATAACAAAAACTTTTCAACGTTCGTATTTTAATTTATTATAAAATATCATTGTCATTTATTTAAGAGCAAAGCACAATTATCACATTCTTCTTATAACTAAAGACACTTTGACAAACATTATCAATAACTATTAGTCTATTTATTATACCAATCGTGAACTGTAAGGTCGTGCCAAACGTATGCCCCTTTCAATGTCTGCGGAACGTCTAGTACTATATATGCAACTTTAAAAGCTGCTTCATCGGGAGTGTAATCTCCAACACCTTCAGTCATATCTGTCTGCACGTACCCTGGATGCATGGAATTCACAGAAATGTTTTTGTGCCCGAATTTTTTCTGTTGCACTAAAGATAAAGCACTTAACGCCACTTTAGATACTCTGTACGCTGCGAGAGTGCCGCCGTCAGCGATGTCGGTAGTAGTAAATGTCTCAAATCGAGACGACTCTAAAAACCAGTCCACGAATCCATTTATATCATTTATATTTATATCACTTTTGGATAGTCTGTTGATCCAATATCGGTTGCGGATATTGAGAAGATGACCACAGTCACTAGATATGTTCAGGACTCGGCCGTTGTCACGCAACAGAGGCAGGATATAGTAATGAATGCTGAGAGGGCCCTTGTAGTTGACGTCGATGACGCTCTTATCTTCAGTGTAACTGTGTCTCACGACGCATCCCAATATGGCGGCGTTGTTGATGAGAATATCTAGTCCTCCGTGCTGTCTTTTGAGGTGGTCCCTGAACCTGATGATGCTTTCCCTATCAGTGACATCAAGCTGATGGTACTCTGGATGGAATCCCAGCTTCTTTAGATCTTCCACAGCATCTTTCCCTCTCTTTTGATTTCGTGACGTCAAATACACAACACCGTGGTATCTCTTACACAAAGCTTTCACGATAGCCAAACCTAGCCCCCTGTTTGCTCCAGTGACGACGGCCACATTTTGCGACATGTCCGCCTTCCTTAACGTAATAAAATAAACTGAACTAACTTCTGTCAATTATTCGTGTTCGGTTTTTATCAGAAGTTGTGATAAAATAAACATAAAATATTGTAAATATTGTAAATATAATTATAACTAATATTGTTAGATTTGGTTGTATAAGTAAAGCGTCCATTTTATAATGAATATATTAAATATATTCATAAGCAAAGATGAATATATTAAAATAAGCAAAAAATGCAATTAGAGTGGAGAAGGAAAAGTCTACGTTCTCTGTCTAACCCACTATATACTATATACAACACGCTATTTATTTGTACATTCGTATAGAAAAAATAGTCAATGTATATTATAACAGTATTATAATCATTGTTTTGTAAAAGCAATTAACTATTCCCAGTATTTTAAATATAACAAGTCTAATTAGTTATGCAAGTGTACCGCATGCGGCATATTTATGTTGCTATATTTCCCGTTAGACGGACGATAGTGAATTTATATATTGTACCTACCTACGGCTAGACAAACACGCGGAGATAAGGAATTGTGACTGCATTTTATGAGGAATGACTCATATAGTTATAGCGGGCTAGGCAGAGATAACCTATTGTTAAGTCCTTCTATCTACTGATTTCCGCTCAAGCTCCGAATACTGCCTATTAAAAAGCAAACCTCAACGGACTTGCTCTACTAGAGCGGGTATCAATACATTATATTATATTTATTTTACTATACTCATAAATAGTACTTGGGACATAGCAGAATATTCAATGATTTTTTTATATGATTTTTTGCAGTAATATAAAATAACATTTTGCTTTTATCAAAAATTTACATATTTGTATCACATCCATGGCCCAGTATTAGTTGTTTTCTAAAATTGGAGTGGCGGGCCGGGTATTCAATAAATTCTATCTGCATTTTTTTTATTATAGCCCATTGGCCAATTACAGGCAAGCCAGCTTTGCTGAACAGCATAACAAATAATTTTGTACAACATTTCTGCCTTTATATGTGTCTGTATTGTATATGATTCCGAAATTACAGTACATATTTGAAAAAAATATCAAGACACTTCTGGAATATGGTTTGATAATATCATATCATATACATATTATGTCTCTAGACATCACAAGAGATATTATATTTTGGGTGGCGGAACCTAACGGCGCGGTTCGTAATTTGATACAAAGAAAAAAAGACCGATTAAGTGCGAGTCGGACTCGTCCACGAGGCTTCCGTACAAATTTCAGGATTGTAGGTCAACAAGAGAAGAACAAGAAGTACAATTTATAAAATTTGACAAATTTATTTTGTATAAAATGAACTTCAAATATAAGTTTGTAATTATATTTTTGTATGAAATAAATATAAATTTTAACTTTTTTCCTTTATTTATATTGTAAGTTCTCATTTCGTGTCAAATTACAGATCCACAGGGTGTACCTATCCTATAGAATTGATTACGCGGCGAATTTTTTGAATCGCGATTCAGTGAGAGGTAAATGATAATTATGTAATAATATATTGAGGTCGTCATGCCACTCAACACGCAATGCCTCGAGGATTGTGCGGAAAGTGGGGAATGGAACCCTGACCTTCTTAACACTAGGTTCCCCGGTTCCATCTGTCTACTCTGCTATGTTTCTCGCATATAGCATGAAGTTAAAAAAATGTAATATCTATATATTATTATTTTTTTGCTAAAAATACAGATTTCTAATTTCCATAACCAGCTTTCTATTCGTCATGATAAATATATTTAAAAACAAAACAAATAGAAGCGGTATTAAGTTACGTCATCCGACAAGCTGCTATATTCAAAATGTAAAAAAATATTATATCTTCCTGTCATTATGATAATGTTATGTCAAGAGTCAAGAAAATGTAATATAAGAAGTCTGAGAATACATATGTCAGATTATAATGAGCACACGTGGTAAGAGAGGCAAGGAGACCTCGGTTGACAATATAGTATCGATGATATATATATATATATATATATATATATATATATATATATATATATATCTACGTCTATTTTTAGTGTTCTGTACATCAAAAGGAAAAAATAGAACCTTTATAAGATTACTTTGTTGTCCGTCCGTCCGTCTGTCAAGATTCTTTTTCTCAAGTGTGCGTGGATGTATACTTATTTAGAAAACGTATAAAACCGAGGCGCTCTGACCATTAAGCCATACGTTCAAGGGCAACGCCAACGTCAAATATTTTTCTTTCCTAAGAGTGGAATAACACTATAAAAATGTTAAAAATGCGTGGATGTATCAAGCTGAAATTGCACACGAAATGAGCGCATACTTAAATTTATCAACTTAAGTAAGTTGTACTTCCTTTTCCCAGTTGACCTACAATCCTGAAATTGGATGAATTGACACGCAGGCGCCGAATTGAATTGCATTGTTTTAATTCAATATACTCGTATAGCCGCCATTGCTTTGCATTGCCGCTAGTATCTTCTTCCTTATTCATTATTAACTATTCGTCACCCGCAACTTTGTTTCGGTGGACTTTGAGAGGTAAAAAGGAGAATCTCTTTTCCATACTAATAGGATCTTCGAGAAATTCTCTCTTAGTACTCCCCTACACTATCTAACCTACGTAAATATCAAATTTTAACTTTTTAATTCCAGTAGTTTCGTGTGCACGTTGACTGCCAGTAACGGAACAGTTTAATACATTATATAATTGGCATGTGTGTGAGTTTCTTATACATTGCTTAGAAGCACTAACAGGGGCTTAAATAATATTATTATGTCTTATTGTAAATAATATGTATGTATGTTAATAAAATAACAGATAACTCATACATACACGATTTACGATTATGCAACTTCTTAAACGATATAGATTATAGATACGACTTCGCTACGTAATTATTTTTTTTGTTTATTCTTATGACATTCACTGCGAGGATTATGTTTAAGCAGGAGAGAATGGCAAATAAAAATAGTATAAATAAAAACATCCTATTATATTTTATTATTGTGGTCGTTGAGCCACAGCGCCATATCGTTTAACTGTAAACGCTTCGGTTGTGGGTTCGATTTTTACTCTAGGGAATAAATTATTTTTATTTCTTCGCTCTGGCAACAAACTAAGGCGGCGTTGAGCTCCACCACTCAACACGCAATGTTTCTGAAATTGAGCGGCAAAACATTAGGTTTCCTGTGCTAATTAATAAATAAAATCATTCTATGTGCGAAAATCGATTTCCACACAATCTGATAAAGTGTTGTGATACTAATATTTCATAATTTTTTTCTTCTGTAGCATTACAATTGTTGTTTTTCTACGTATCTAATAGATAGATTATTACTAACAATCGATGGTATAATTTATAAATTATAAATTGAGTAATATATTGATATATTACGTATAAATATCTGATATAAATGTTTTCCATATTCTATATTTATTTTATCATTATTCTGATAACGACCAAGGAGCAATAATTATTGACAAAAGTTTAATCAGTTTACATTATTACGTCAACAAAGATGGACATGTCGCAGAATGTGGCCGTCGTCACTGGGGCGAACAGGGGGCTAGGGTTTGCTATTGTGAAAGCTTTGTGTAAGAGATACCAAGGTATAGTATATTTGACGTCACAGAACGAGAAGAAAGGGAGAAATGCTGTAGACGATTTGTACAAGCTAGGGCTTTATCCAGAGTACCACCAGCTTGATGTAACCGACAGGGAAAGCATCATCAGGTTTCGAGATCATCTCAAGAGCCAGCACGGAGGACTCGACATCTTCATCAACAATGCCGCCATACTGGGCTGCGTCGTAAGACACAGTTATACCGAAGACAAAAGTGTCATTGACGTAAACTACAACGGCCCTCTCAACATTCACTACTATATCCTGCCTCTGTTGCGAGACAAAGGCCGCGTCCTGAACATATCTAGTGACTGCGGTCATCTTCTCAACATCCGCAATCGATATTGGATCAAAAGACTTTCTAAAAGCGACCTAAATATAAATGATATAAATGAATTCGTGGACTGGTTTCTAGAATCGTCTCGATTTGAGACATTTACTAATACAGACATTGCTGACGGTGGTACTCTCGCAGCGTACAGAGTGTCTAAAGTGGCGTTAAGTGCTTTGACTATAGTGCAACAGAAGAAGTTCGAACACAAAAACGTTAATGTGAATTCCTTGAACCCTGGACATATTAAAACAGATATGACTGAAGGTGAAGGTGACTTTACACCTGATGAAGCAGCTCTTAAAATTGTATATGTAGTACTAGATGCCCCTGCGACGTTGAAAGGGTCATATATTTGGCACGATCTTCAAGTTAATGATTGGTACACAAAATAAACTTTGTAGCATTTAAAATATCTAAAATAAGGAGAATAACAGCAATAAAAAATATGAAAATGGACTAGAAAAGATTTCTTCTAGCGAATATATAAAAGTGGAAGAAAATAAATAATTATTCTAAAGAATGACAATAAAAATTACAAATAAAACACATGTCTACAGATATACTGTTTGTTTCTCTTATACAAGATGGAAGTTTCAGCACCACTTTAAATAAAACTACAGTTTTAACTACTCTATAAAAGCCTAATAATATATATATATATTTTTTCCAAAAATGAAAAAGATCTTTTTCAAACAAAATAAATAATAAAACTATCGTTTTAAAATAAAACGCCGTTTGTAAAGAATAACGTAAACACATACTAACCTGTCAAAGCGGCAACGTCGCACACGCCTCATTCAAGAAATCGATTCGCAGCAACTAACGTAGGTATGTAGCTAACGGCGGCGAAGTGATTAAATCAACGCAACACTTAGTAATACACACTCACATTTATCTTTTCATTTGTCGACTTATTTAATAGATAGCTAGATTTTTTTTATCAAAGTGTCCCCCTTTTTTTTGAATGCATAAATTGCATCTCCGTAACATATTACGATATACGTCTATGGAGGATCTGGTCGGCATATTCTGGTTAAGTATGAGGTCTAAAAATTTCGTAACATATAAATTACCGTCAATAAAAACTGGCCCTAGTATTTTTATTTCGATGAATGCCAGTCCACACAAATTAAAATAATAGTCATGTTAGTTAGAACGTGGATATTTCGGCACTTTCGTCATCGTTATATATAATATCGTACGTAGCAGTTCTTAAACCGAAGTCGGGGTCAATCAGGCAGGTAGGAGAGCCAAGTAATGAGAGAAGCAGCACTATAAAAGTCCGAATGACAAACTAGAGTCAGAACAAAATAAGTTAACCGATAAAAGAGCAAAATACAAACAACACAATATTCGGTTTGGTTTGGTTCTTTAATTATGGCGGTCCGAATGTGCCAGTAGAGCACATATCACTTCGCCAATGTCACGTTGTGTGGAGGAAACACGAAGGAGGTTGTACGGTAAAAAAGAGATAATGTTTCACAATAGGAGAATGCATTTAAAAAAAAAAGATCCAGTTAAAAGTAGCCTTCACCTATAAAAAACAAAAATAATATATACATTCTATACATAGCACAAAGGGTTAGTAATAATAAATATGATACAAAACACAATATTCAATAACAAAACTTTTAATCTTTTGACATCAACAACAAAGTTGTCAGTGTCGCAAGTGATCGGCCGTCAGTGTTGCAATCGCGAAAAGTTTTAATAATTTACAAAAAAAAAAATGTTATTTTTATATTAAGTTAACAGCATAATAAATAAATTTTAAAATTATTTTTATGTTTATAAAAATATTTACGTATTTTACCTCAAAATCCGAATACGTTAAGTTTTCATTAAAAATAAATTTTTAATAATTACGTTTATAGTAATAATACAATAAAATACAAGCAAAAATAATAAAATATTCATTTGGAATCTATTGACACTACTCATTACTTAAAAAGTTACGATTACAAGTCATGTCAGTAATTTTTTATTGTCTTTTTACACATAAATAAAGATGTAATTGTTACTAACAATAATGTATCCTTCAAAACAATTTTATAAACAGAGTTATTAAATAATCCAAATTTTCAATAATCTTCGAAATTTTAAAATTTTAAAATACAACATGGCAGGAAGTGACATTCAGCTACGTCATTCGAAAGTTAGCCCTTTTATGTTTCGCGCCAGTGCTGCGATATCGCGCACGAATATTAGCTTAATATAACACTATAGTTCATAATAAATAGAGATTATACTTTTTACGCATGATTTGATATTAAAATAATTAATAAAATTATCAATACTATTTACATATAATTTCTACATAATAATTTATTTCGTATTGAGTTTTCGTAGGTTCCCGTATATAATTATAAAACTAGTTTCTATTTAATTTTAATATAATTTTGTATCAAAATAATTAAACAAATGTAAATAATAATAAAAATCTTAATAAAAAAATTAAAAATATGTTCGAGAAGTATTTTAATTAATGGCAATAACCATGTACTATGAACTATTAAAATGATTTTTTATTATATGTTTTTAATTATCTGTGACTGTAATGTGTAAACAGACCATAACTTCACGGCGCAGTTGTCTTGTTGTTTACTTTATTTTGACGTCTTTAGATTTAGAGTGATTATTAAGTGTTTGAAGAGAGACTTTGCTGACGTTTGTTTTAGTGAGGGTTTTTTTTTTTTTTTTTTTAAACGAGCGGGCGGGTCCCCTGCTGGTAAGTGATTCCCGCCGCCCCCGCCCCC
>DWLH01001152.1:0-14166 GCA_018249795.1 Heliconius telesiphe telesiphe
TGCTCCATTTCCATTAAGATACCTCGGTTCCCCATTCTGGAGGCATTGCGCGTTGAGTGACGGAGCTCAACGCCGCGCTTTGACTCGTTACCAGATTGAGGAAATATGAAATATTTCATAGAAATATAAATTTAAGTAATATAAATATACATTATATATTAATATTTAGGTATACAACAAAACAAACAAGTCAATTCACAGACCACTTATCTGACAGTGATCGAGAAGTAGCATATATTTTTAAGATCCGGAAATATATTCAACATTCACCAGATAAACGAAGAATGTTGATAAGTGGTGAATATTTCGTTAATACTGCACTGCACTGGAATGTCGATGGTAAACGAAATTCTTTAAGATAATGATATTTTTGGACAAGAATGTTGTTTTATAATTTAAAATGTGATGTTTTCAAAGGAAATATACAAAGAAAATAAGTTGTCATACCGTATCCCGCAATTTTTCGAGGCGAAGAAATGAAAATATTAATTAATAAGAATGCTTCAACTACTTTGGAGCTAACTAAAAAATAAAGTAAAAATAATCAAATTCTGTAGTCTGTTGACACTTGACATTAGCTTGTCCTTAATAAACCTGTATCTAAATATATATAAATAAATCTTACCTTCGCAACTTTAAATTCCTTTGATGGTTGAAAAGTTATCTGAAAAAAAAAAACAGAAAAAAATTATTAATGACGATGATTTCTGCCTTAAATTAAAAGGATAATTTTTTTATTAAAAGATTAATAAAGGTAGTAAAATAACATTACAAAAGGTATTTTTCCTAGGTATTAGTGAGAGTGTTTTAGAATATTGAGAATGAATGTCCCCACTCGAGGGTGTCTTAATATTTAAAATATATTGGTGTCCCAGGTGTCAGTGGACAAAATGTGGCGTTTGGTGGAAAACAAAAGCACCTTTTATTAGATCCTGTAATATGTAAATATAAATAAAATATGGTACGTTCGTGCGTACGTTCAGCTTCCCGCTGTAAACCGCAGATAGCAGGAGAGGCAGAGGAAACTTAGTGTTGACGCATTCCTTTCCTCAATTTCCGCCGAATTCAGAAGGCATTGCGTATCGCGCGGCGAAGCTCACCGCTTTCCCCTCGTCACCAAAGCGAAAAAAATAGAAATATTAAAAATTTAATTTCCTCGATCGGAAATCGAACCCACAACCTATCGCGTTTACTCACACGAATATGTAACGTGCGTGAGAATAAAAAGAGCTGTCTATTACTGTTACAGCATTTATATGAAATGATATGCCACGAGTCACTCACAGCTAATCAACTATACATCTGGGTTAAGAAATAAATATTGCTATACGGAAAGGAAATGCGAGCCACTTGCATTTCCATCCGGTGGTGGTGTGTTGCGATTCTTTAAGTTTTCTTTTTTTACTTTGTCTATTTATCTTTTCTTATTGAAATACAAGGAAGATATTACAATATATCAGGGGTTCCCAAACTTTTCTTGATCAAGGACCACTTTTTTATCATTCTTGGTAGCAGGGACCACTATGCATGTAGGTATAATAAAAATTAACTGTGATAATCAAACAGAAACTTTCCCTCACCATCCCCAGTCATAAAATTAAAATCGTTCGCGGACTATTTTAGGCTTCTGCGGACCACCGGTGGTCCGCGGACGAGTGGTTGGGAACCAGTGCAATATACGAATAAGAATTTTCAAAAAAAAGATTAAAAAATTCTGGTGTTTTTATATATGAACAAAAACTAGCAAAATAAGTACATTATAAAAAATAAATATCCACTGAAGTAACTCCAAATAAAACTTGGAATATGCAATCGACCAGACCAGTGCAAGATACTTTGTACTGAAATATAGTATATTTCATTTCTTTTTTTATCAGCTTCACGATGTATTCCGCGCACAGCAGGGTAGACAGAGGGAACCTAGTGTAAGACACTCTTTTCCCCACTTTCAGCCGAATTCTGGAGGCATTGCGTGTTATGTGGCAGAACTCATCGCCGCGCTGTGCCTCGATACCAGAGCGAAGAAATGGAAATATAAATTTAAGTAAATACTTCATCTCCCCGAGTGGGGATCGAACCCATAACCAGTCGGTTTCACAGTCACGCTTTGTGCCGCTGCGCCACGACTGGCCTCAATAGGATTAGTTTTTATGTTGTTGAAATATCTTAGGTCATAGTACCTAAATATTTCTCAATGCTATTTCAAATAAAAATTATCAAGCACATTATATAGGAATTTTATATACGTAATACAATGCTTGTTCTTATATTATATATTTATAAAATATAAAAATTACAATCAATATATTTTTAGTTCGTATTTTACGTTAAATAGGTGTTATGTTGAGGCCAGTCGTGGCGCAGAGGCACAGTGTGACTGTAACGCGACAAGACGCCTCAACATGCCAGAAACACAACACAACACAACACAAAATGCCTCAAGAATTAGGCGGAAAACAGGGATTTTAACAGTAATAGAGATACCCTGCTGTGTACGGGATACAGCACGACGCCAAAAAAATTGATATTGAGATATGGCTCCGCAATAATCGCTTTGGCTGTGATAGTATTTATTTTTATTTAATAAAACAGCCAATACTTGTAATAGTTAGAGATTATATAACATAAAAACTATCGACTTTAAAAAAACCTTAATCTAACACGTAATTCTGTTATTTTAATCAGTTCTATCTACCGCAAGTAAGTAATTTTCTTAATTAATTTTATGTAACTTTGACTGTACTACAACATATGCAAGTACGGTCTGCAGCAATAGTTTAAACAAAAAAATATTATTTTTTTTTACAAATTTTATTAAATAATTACATAATATTTTGTTTTTTAAGTATTTGAATTATGTAAATGAGTGAGGCCATTCGTGGCGCAGCGGCACGAAGTGTGACTGTAAAACCGACTAGTTGTAGGTTCGATCCCCACTCGAGAAGATTAAATATTTACTTAAATTTATATTTCGTAATATGATTTTTAAGTTAAGGGTAATATGATTTTTACCATATATTTGAAACTAAATATAAATATAATTAGTAATTAAAACAGCACAATTAATCTACATTGTATTTTAAATAAGTACTTTAATATTATTAATTTTGTTTCAAAACTCTTTGAAATCATTGAATTGAAAGACTTCCATTTTTTTTTACATAAGTTTTGATTAGACTATTTAGCAATTATATGCAAATAGATTCATTTACTATACTACCGCTAAATGTGTACATATTACGTGACTATATTATAAATATATTTATTTAAGTCTATTGCATGGTTTTTCAAATCGATATGGAATAGAAACGAAGTTGGTATTAAATAATTTAGATATTGGTGTCAAATAGTGTAAATAATATCATTACTAACCAGTAAATAAAAAAGCTTTATGCTGTAATCCGCACACAGCCGGGTGGTAGGTAGATGGAGCCTAGTGTCAAGACACTCCGTTCCTCACTTTCCGCCGAATTCTGGAGGCATTGCGTGTTGAGTGGTGGAACTCAACGCCGCGCTTAGCCTCGACACCAGAGCGAAGAAATGGAAATATAAATTTAAGTAAATATTTTATCTCCTCCAGTGGGGATTGAACCCACAACCAGTCGGTTTTACAGTTACACTTCGTGCCACTGCGCCACGACTGGCCTCTATTAATAGATAATAATTTATTACTTAAAAATATTATAGTGGCGCTTATAAGCATATATATAGGAAGTATAATTTTCAAGTAATTGAGGATGTCACTCGAAATAACAATGACTGAAATATACCTAATATGGAATACCAACATACGGAAGAAAAAATCTATGCGAATAACATATAGGAAATGTTGAGGTTTTCTTGTTAGTAATTATACTCCTCTCTAATTCCTTTGAAACAAGAAATATACCCTTCAATGCATGACTGAGCTGATAATAAATTCTTTTTATACTTAAATTTATATTTCCATTTCTTCGCTCTGGTGTCGAGGCAAAGCGCGGCGTTGAGTTCTGCCACTCAACACGCAATGCCTCCCGAATTCGGCTGAAAGTGGGGAATGGAGTGTCTTAACACTAGGTTCCCTCCGCCTACCCTGCTGTATGTGGGATACAGCGTGAAGCTGATTTAATTTTTGATTCAATTTAGTAATTTAGGGATTCTGAGGCCAGACGTGGCGCAAGGTGTTACTGTAAACACGACTACTTGTGGGTTCGAATTCCACTCGTGGAAATGAAATGAAAATATGTATTTAAATTTATATTTCCATTTCTTCCATCTGGTGTCGAGGCAAAGCGCGGCGTAGAGTTCCGCCACTCAATACGCAATTCCTTCAGAATTCGGCGGTTTTTTTTTTAGATTTCTACTGAATCCCGCACTAACATATTTTAAAAGATCACAAAATCATTATTACAATGTTTTTCTAGTAGGTAATATAAATCATTAATAATATTTCTCTATATAAAAAAAAATATTAAATTAAATTTCTCTATATACTTATTTATATAAATGTTATTAGATATATTATTAAGTGATATAACGTGAATTTTTAAATGTAGGCACTCATTTCTACAAGTTAAGACTACTTAATTAACCTTATCTGAAGAAAATGATATTATAGAATTAAAATGTTACTATAATAAAATGAATATAAATATGTTTTCAAAAAAACTAATTTTATTACTAAAGTTGACCACCATTTAGATGGTCCCAAATTGTCAACAAAAAAATTATTTAACCTTACCTTTTCACATCCATATATTTATATGTAAATGTTATTAAACTTTTGCACTTAAGTAAAAAAGTAATTTTGTGGCCAATTTTTTTTGGTTCACACTGTATCCATGTACATAGCAGGAGAGACAGAGGGAGTCTGGGAACATAGTTTAGGACACTACGTTTCCATTAAACTTCCACACTTTCCACCGAATTCTAGAGGTATTGTGTGTTGAGTCGCGGAAATAAACTCCGTGTTTTTCTCGTCACCACAGCAAAATTAGACAATACCATATATGAAAAATAAATAACAAACAGTCAACTACATTTATCGTAGTATAAAAAAACTTAAACAAAATTCAATTAAAATTTAATCTTCAAATATTAAAACGCAAATGACCTTATAAAAGAAAAGATAAAATAAATACCCAAAAAAATCTAATAAGATTAGCGTGTAGAGTTTAGAATAAAGAAACATTTTCTCAATATAAAAACAAATATAGCCGATGACTTAAACGGAATGTAACAGGTCAACCGCCTCACCTTGGCTGGAGGGCGCCCGGTCTGAGCAATGTTTACTAGTCGACTTTCAAGTGAATACAACAGTCCAATTGAATGCAAAAATAAGCCCCACGCTGTATCCCGAGCATAATCTAAGGCCTAAGGAACTTAGTATTAAGATACTTTGCTCCCAACTTATCGCCGAATTCTGAAGGCATTCAAGGCGAGGAGTCGAATATCAACGTTGCGCTTTTGCCGCGACTTCAAAACGAAAAAATTAAAATATTAAATATATCATTTCCTCGAGTGTGAATTGAACCTGTTACGCCCGCAGTCACACGCTTGTGTCCATGCGCCACGACTGGCCTCTAATGTATTATTGGAATAAATAAAATAAAGTTAAGTTAATCTCTAATTGCAAATATTTCAACGATGACTTCATATTGTCTTACGTCATTAATATTTTTCGTTAGGTAGTTTTCTTAACTGGAACGTTGTATATGCATATAATAGATGTTGAGAATACCGTAATGTTATAATGCATCTAGAATTCGGTTGAAAGTGGGGAACGTAAATGCCTTAATGGGAACGACGCGTTTTAACACAACGTTCCCTGGTTTCCTCCGCCTACCGCCCGCGGTAAAGCGTAAAGCTGAAAAAAAGATGCAAAATTTTCAATAATATTGCGTGCTATGTGTGAAAATATAAAGGCTATCTATGTGTAATCAGAACTGAGAAAACTTTAAAGATATTTTTTTTGTAACTATCACATGGAGACCCTAGACTAGTAGCATACTAATAGCATAGATCTCAAGTCCCTCAAACCTAAGTAAAGCTGAAATTTTGAGGACTATTACACTATTATGTAGTTAAGACAGTACGCGTACTAACTTGAAAGTTGGACCCTTTCATACAGTTTTAACTACATACAATCCCCAATACTATTAAACTATTGACCCTCAAATTTTCAGCTTTGAACACTAGATTCCCTCTTGCGGTATACAGCGTAAAGCTGTAATATATAAATTTGCAATACAAAAAAATATGACCCTATTTACACTGATATAAAAAGAAAGTAGCAAATTCTTTAATTTAGTACAAGTGTGGAAGGAATGCTCTTAATTTTGTCACTTTTGTTTCATTTAACCGCAAAAATGACTTGTAACTTTTTACAAAATTATAATTTATACAACACATATTAACCTAGTATTAATAATCCTAGTATTAATAATAATTAGGTAACCTGGTATTAATAATATATATATATTATTAATACCAGGTTACCTAATTATTATACCATATATTTTAATTATTATAATACCATATATTTTACGTTAATTCGTATTTATAATAATGGTCCGATTGATTCTTCGCCTGCTTCTTGTTCAATCTCTCTCTCTCTCTCTTATCTCATCTATTAGTGAAAATCGCATTACAATCCGTTGATTTTAGCGTATATGGTAGCAAGCTAAGTGTTTTATACTTATTCAGAGAAAGATTTAAAGACTGTGAAAAAGTATAATGTTTTACCATTATATACAGACAATTTACATATATTACTAACATTAGTTTAAATTAATAGAATATATAAAATAACTTTGTTTCTACAGAAGAACAACATACGAATAGCAATCAAACGAAAAATATCTTATTAATAATTTGAAGCAAATATGAAATTGATATTCTTAATAATACAAACAAGTTTATTATAAAAATTAAAACAAATTTACATACTAGTTTCGCTAATTTATAGATAAAAAGAAAATACAAAAAATAAAAATTAAATAAAGTACTGAACTGAATTTATAGTTTTTTTATTACAAGGTGTTTTAGTCTTTAGATCAAATATAAATTTACACGATGGTAGTGGGTTTGAATTACCACTTGAGAGATTATTTATTATATGAAAATAAAGCATATAATTTGTCCTCGAGTACTTTACCCACAATATTTATCTAGAGCCGCAAAAAGAGTAACACTTCTAGGTTTTAAATTAGATCATTTTATAAATTAAAAAAATATGAGAATTTTTCCCTTATTATTTATTAGTTGATAAGCATTATATGCTATTAAATTATATTAGAGTTAAAAAAAAACAACTACATGATGTATGTATACCGCACATAGCAGGGTACAGAGGAACCTAGTGTTAGTGTAGTGAATTTTTCGAGTCATTGCGTATTGAGTGGCGGAAATCAACGCCGGGCTTTTGCTTTGGCGCCAGAGCGAAGAAATGAAAATATTAATAAATAATAACTCATTCCCCGAGTGTGGATCGAACCCACAACTTGTACTCCTGAGCCACGACGGCGTCTAAGCAAGATATCGTAAATTAATAATTTAAAATCAAAATTAAATTAAATCAGCTTCACGCTGTACCCCGCACACAGCAGGGTAAGCAGAGGGATCCTAGTGTTAAGACACTCCGTTCCCCTTTTTCTGCCGAATTCTGGAGGCATTGCGTGTTGAATGGCAGAACTCAACGCCGCGCTTAGCCTCGACACCAGAGCGAAGAAATGGATATATAAATTTAAGTAAATATTTCATCTCCTCGAGTAGGGATCGAACCCACAACCAGTCGGTTTTACAGTCACGCTTCGAGCCACTGCGCCACGATTGGCCTTAAATATTAATAATTTAAAATATGTAAAAAGTAATATGACATGAATCATTTGTTTGTTTTTAAAAAAATATCAGTTGTCCGAAACGCTCATTCCACAGAGTTATTACCGCAGCCTTGCTAGACTTTCGCTGAGGCGATAGGTCAGACTATCTCGTGGAAAATTATCACGAACAGGTTTAGCCTCATTTCACCGTTCACGCGTCTGTCTGTCCACTTCTATATGCGTTATTGAATGTAAAGACGGCCCCAGATTGCTATCGTGAGCGAGGCTGTGGGCTCTTATCATGGTGGCGGTAAGAAAAGTTACAAGAAACGTATAATTTACATAGATACAAAACTTTCAAACAAAATAGCTATATCTGGTCCTACTGACCTGGAAAAGAACTTGGTAATTATATTTGTCGGTAGCCGTGTTGGACATTAAACACCTGTTACTTTATGCTAGATCAGCTTCACGCTGTATCCCGCTTATAGCAGGTTAGGCAGAGGGAACCTAGTGTGAAAGCACTCCGTTTCCCACTTTCCGCCGAATTTTTCGAAGCAATTTGTCGGGTCTTGTTGCCAGAGCGATGAAATCAAAAAAATAATAAATTATAATTCATTCCCTGGAATGGGGAACAAACACACACCCGTCGCGTTACAGTCACAACCTTGTGCCCCTGCGCCACCACGGTCTCAGTTTATGCTAGAGACTAGGTAAAAAACTATTTTAAACTAAATTATTTTGTTAGGTTGTTGTATAATTCCAGCCAAGAATTCCCTTGTTTTCTATAATGTATCAAATACCAAAAAACTGCGTTTCTTCAAATGAAATAAACTTACATATATATATTATTTTTTCAATTTAAAATCAATAGTAAAATCAAACTACCTGCGAGCGAGTAAAAACTTGTTTGTGATAAAAAAAAAGGGAAAAGAACTACCGCATATTTACGCACTGGCCTTACAACTTACACTGCGTAAAGAATTCTTTGTTAGTACGACTATGTATTGATCGAGGCTACTATATCAATCTGGGCTTTAATATTTTTCCTATCTGGGTCGCACAAAAGAAAAATCTTCGATACAAATGTTTTATTGTCATTGAATTCCTGTTGAATTTCTATTTGTAAGTTTTTTTCCTTAATTATATATTAGTGAATAGGTTACAGGTGTATGAAAGTGTCACAGTTAGTGCAGGTGGTGATAGTGAGACTAAATTACCGACCGACTTAGACCAGGGTTCGATTTTTATCAATTTTTTAATGTCATTTTGTGTATTTTATATATAAAAAATTGCATATACACGTTTGGCTTTTTAGTTATTTATTTGAGGTAAGATAGCAGTTTGTGACAGAATTAAATTAAATACGTTGTGGACAAAGTGTTGCAGACCATTGTTTAGAAAGCCCTGGCTAAGCCCAGTGAATGTTAGGGACAGCATGAAGGTCGCTCTATTCATAACAAAAGCCTACAGATGGACATTGGACAATCTATTCACAAGTAAATTATGCTATCTTTTATCTTTTGTACTATACAATTTATGAATATTGCAAGGCCAATATCAAATTTTACTATACTACTTAATAAAACTTAATCTAAATTGCGTGTTGAGTGGCAGAACTCAACGCCGCGCTTTGCCTGGACACCAGAGCGAAGAAATGGAAATATAAATTTAAGTAAATATTTCATCTCCTCGAGTGGGGATCGAACCCACAACCAGTCGATTTTACAGTCACACTTTGTGCCTCTGCGCCACGACCGGCCTTAAGAGTGTATATTGTCAAATATACGATAGTGTGTAATATATGTATATGTTTTAATTATTTAAAATTTTTATGCATTATTTTACCAAAATATTAAAATATTAATTATTTAATTTCTGCCGAGTGCCAATGGAACCCACAACCGTGTACATTCACACGCTAGTGCCCCCGCGCCACGACTGGCCTCAATGCTGTCTTGTAAATTAGAATTATATTTAAGACATACATTACATTACATTACATGTAAATACTTCTTATTTTCTATTCATTCTGTCGATTATGCAACTATGATATCAATTTTACGGAATCGATTTGTAGTAATTGGCGCGACGGTACCGCAAGTCGGCCAAGTGCCTACTGAACTAATCGGACAACGATTCCATTCCTTATAGGTCAAAACCCCGATACTGGGGATACAAATAAAATACTATTAAAACTATACAGTTAACTTAAATTATTTAGAAGTAAAGATTAAAATAAATAATACACAATATACTTATTCTTAGTAAAAACACCAGGTCAAATCGGGAATCAAGTCGGACTCGTATAGGGGGGAGCTCGAGGGTTCCGTAAGTAATATCAAATTTGTGTGTCAACGGGAAGTACAATTTATAAATATTGACAAATTAAAATTTGCGGACGTATGCACTCATTTTGCATGAAACGAACGATAATTATAAGTTTGTTAAGATATTTTCAGTAAAACTTCCATAATTTTTTACTTTTTGGATTTTGTATTTGAGCTTGCAAGTTCTCACTTCTTGCCAAATTTCATAACTGTACAGATTTCGATTTTACGCGGCGAATTTCATACAAAATGTAGGAAAAACGATACATACACGCTCGTGTTTTGATTGCGTTGACTTAGAAGCTTGATTTTTTCAGTGCTAACTTCGAATGGACCGTGGATCTAAATATTTGATATTAGTTTCAGATCGATATATCCACGCTATCTCGAGATAAATCTTCTTGACAGACGGCCAACAAAGTGATTCTATATGGGTACCGTTTTTTTTTAAATGTACGAAACCCTAATAAAAAGGATATGTCGAATACATTATAAAAACATAAATCTTACTTTTGTAAAGGTACTTTCGTGTTAAATTTATAAATATTATAACGGGAGTGACAAAAAAAGGCAAAATACCACAAGTTTTACAAATTAGTCACGCATTCTCAACTTAACAACAATGTCGAAAGCGTAAAAAGTAATTCAATTAATCGCCGTACGCAAGTTGATTTTATTCTGTATAAGGTAATCCTTGATATTGAAATTCCACAGTGTTCTTTTAGTAATTCGACAATAAAAAATATTAACAAAAAACCAAGCAAGCTCACAAAAAATATAAAAAAGTGAAATATGAGGCACGCGATCAAGAATCGAACCTGCGCCATTAACGTTCCAGACACACCTACATACCTTCTAAAAACTCCAAGTAAACTTAAGGTGAAAAGTGTTAATACATTATTAAATATGATCAGTTGTAAACATTGTCTAACTAAAAAAGCAACTTAAAATAATATTAAAATTAAATGATATTAAAAGTTTAAATAGTTACTTTTTTCAAATGTAATTTGTAATTATAAATTCTTTACTTTCAAACTCGTTTCAACACTTTTTTTTTGAAAATAAATTTAAAAAAAAATGCGTGAGCAATCGTACCTTAACACTAAACAAGAAAGAGTTTATAATTATATAATCATAAACTCATATTATATGTAGTGCTACTTCTTTTTAAAAAAAATAAAATTATAACTCTTTTTGACAGAACGATACCAAAACAATATAAAGAAACTAGTTCTTTATACGCACCGTAACAAAGTGACGATCCATCTCAAAACAACTTATATTTTTTTAAGCTTCTCAAGATTTCATATAAAATATAGATATCTAAATGTACGCATTTTTCAAAAAAAAAATATAGATTTTTTTCACAATAACAACAAACGTGGCTGTGTTTATAAGAAATATTTACAATATTTATGTTTAGGGTATAGGGTATGGGTATAGGGGTTATTGATATGAAAAAAGTTTTTCATATCAATACTTTGATATGAAAAACTTTATTCACGCTGTATCCCTTATTATTGCATTTAAAATGTAAGTTTTAAAGAAAACTTTCAATCATTTACTTCTATTACACTGGCATTATAAATCGAGCTTTCAGTTTTAACGTTTAGTTAATTGGTGTTTACTTCATATTATATTATATAAAGAAAAGTCGCAGCAAACGAACATCTTCCTTAAAATTCTATTACACGTAACTTAGGAATATTAAATTTCACAACGAGTTTCGTACTAAATATGTCTTTGTCTAATCCGCAAAATACGATAGGTACTTGAAAATAAAATATCTACGAATATTTTTTCTCCTAAGCTTCATAGACTATTCCGAATAAGCAGATAGGTAGAAGGAATCTAGTGCTTAGACACTCCGTTCCCTCACGGAACGCACTCAAAAGCTTTGGCTGCGCCTTGGCTTGTTACCAGAAGAAGGAAATCAAAATTATGAATCCCCCATATGTGGGAATTGAACCCACTACTGTCTCGTTTACTACAGCCTCAATGTATATGTGAATGTTATGTTATAGTTACGGAATTATTTGTAAAGAAATTAGAGAAAGTGCAAGTACTACGCGCCTGTGTCCATACCAACATGTAGCGACAAACCAATTGTTTTCACCGCGCCACGTGAGTCGAGTAAAAGTGAACAGGTGTAGAAATGAAGTCAGTTTTCGTTTTCACTAAAATATAACATAAGTTTTTTACGTTTATTTATTTTATTAAACATTGGTATTATATTTTAGAAAAATATGTCATTCTCTCTCTATAAGTGTAGCAGAAGATTGTATCAATTTAATAATATTATTGCTTTTATTCTAATAAGTTCAAGGTTCGGTTGATCGGTTTCCAGGAGGCGCGGATTCGAGTCCCGCTACGTTCAAATTTTTATACGTTTTCTAAATAAGTATTTTTCTAAATAAGTAAGTTCAAGGTTTCTTTTTTTTTTTTAATTCATTAATATGTAATTATCTATAACTTTTTAAAATTGTTATATAGTAAGACCTATATATATATAAAAAATCATATAACAAAATTTCAAAAGTGCGTATTTATAGGGAAGTTGTTTTTTTAATATTTAAGAAAACTTATAAAAACTTAAGAATTTCTCTTTATTTATATTATATTTTATATTATTTTCTATTACCGATATATCAAATTTGTAATATATAAATTTGTAATATATAATATTAGTAGTAAGTTAAAAAGATTTTACTAAGATTAATGACTAAGAAATCATGGTTGAACAGCTTACTAGTCCAACGATATAAGCTTCCCGGCCTTCCAAGTCATATACTGTTGCACCTTTGTTTTCGCTCCACGCTTCATTTATCGCGTATTCTCAATAAATTAACTTTTTACGATAATATTTCGCTTTCAAGTATGGTAATAATGGATCCGGTTCAACGTTTCCTGCCTATTGTTCTAGTTTCCTGTCATCACAATGGGAAGAATCTACAAATGTGACTATTTTATTAAAAAAATATTGAAAATAGCTGAAGAATTATCAAAGAAATATTTTATATATTTTGCTTTACGGCTTAGTGGTTACATAAATACGAATAGAGATAAGTCTAAGGCTTAAATAAGGCATTTATATATATATATATATATATATATATATATATATATATAATAAAATACGAAGTTTTGGCCTAATCTACAAAAGACTTTATTAATGTATAAAATTTTAAACAACAAAATTAATCAGATATCTATTAGGTACATGCAATACAGATTAAATATATTTCTAAGAAATAAAAAAAAATCCTTCTCCACGGCGGTTTTAAAGAAAGAAATTTCACATTATGTAACATTTATCTGTTGTTTTATTGACATGCCACACGCGTACGGCGAAAACAGCATTGTGAGAGTGTTGGATGCATGTTCACTTTCTTATTTATTGCTATTTAATTATATGATGGACGAAGTAAAACATTACATTTTATATACATTAATATTTCATTTGACTTCTATTAGAATGTTATGTGCAAAAAATGTAACAAAAACCTATAAATAGAGAATTTAAAATTCTTTACATACTTAATCTTGGCATAAATATAGTTAAAAAATTACCATTGCGTCTCTTGTAAACTGTTTTAAGTCATATTTTAAAATACGCGTCATGTTTCTGGCTGCTTTTTTCATTTTCGTCAGATAAAATCTTTTACTTTCGGAATGGATTTCTTAGAATTCTTTCCCATACTGTTTTGATCGCATTTTTCGTACGAACATTACGGCCAGATCTTTTTCTCTCACAAACAGAGAGACTAATACCAAGTGTATGAAAGATTTTAAAAATGTTATTAACCTCCATTTCCACTTTAAGTACAGCGATTCGGTTCTCTTTATCACTCCACTCCATTTCAATATCACAAAATATTTTACAATATGTTGGCGCGAAAATACAAAAACATAAGGAACAATCATAAAAAATGACAGATACCAAATTAAAAAGTAATATTTTGTTTATTTTTAATTGTAACAGTATTTATGGCCAGATATATACTTAACGACATGTCATGACACAGATTTAAGGAATC
>DWLH01001153.1:0-14161 GCA_018249795.1 Heliconius telesiphe telesiphe
TCCGTTATCCACTTTCCGCTCAATTTTTCGGGGCATTGCATGTTGAGTGGTAGAACTCAACGACGGCCCTTGCTGTCAAAGCGAAGAAATGAAAATATTAATATATAATAATTCATTCCCCCGAGAGAGGAACGAACCTGCAACTATCGCGCCAATCTCAGCACCACGACGGCCTCTTGAGTATTTGTTATGTTGTTGAATTTAATTAATATCTTTTATTATTATTTATATTCTTATTTAATGCTAACATTTTTTTTTGATTCTAGAGATTTAGAAGATGTCTAAAAGTAAGATAAAATTGATATATTTATATAAAAATAAATACATCTATTTTATTTTGAAATATTAATATACTTTTATTACTATTAATAGAAGCTTATTTGTATGAACAAACTCTCTTTAAATCTAGACCTGATAATAATATATGGTGATATCATTAAGAAACGAATATAATAAGAGTGTTCATTCACCATCTGTCAATCATTTGAGATCACTGAACTCAATGATCTATTCGTTCATATGAAATGACTTTAATCTTTTTTATTATATAACAAATATTGGTAACTTTAACTAAATTCTCAAATTACTGAGTGATTGACGGACAACCCTCAGGCAAAATTATTGGACTTGAAATTTGAAATTTGGCTGGACTGGACTTAAAAGTTACACCTTGACACGTAGTCAGGTTACGGAGTGTAGGGTAGCTCTAAGGAGGATTTCTCGAATTTCCTGTGGCAGGAGAAAAACGAGGTTTTCATTTTATATCTCAAAATCCACGCACACAAAAATGGGTGACAAGACTAGTTCCTTTTAAACTTATAAATTTAAAATAGGCACACGTATCATTTATAAAAACTGTTATTTCTTATATATTCATCAACAATTAATAACACGTTTTCTTTGATTAAAAAACAATAACGATTGAAAATATCCTATAGATATAAAAATCTCTGTTTTAAACTGATAAAAACATTGCCTGAAGATAAACTTAAACTAATAAACATGGCGTACACAGACAAGCTACAAGTTTACTGCGATAACATTATTTATCTTTTGTTATAAATTGATCTATTTTTTTACTTATTTACTTTTAAATAATCTTTTTACACATCTAAAAATCATAAATAAAAGAGTTTTTATAGACCGTTTTGTGAAACAAGGTCGCGAGTTCGATGCCCGCAAGTATCAAATATTCACATAGGTCAAGGTTTTACATTCTTTGCACTCATTTTTATTATAATTTATTTCCGCCTGAGCTCTATCATCGGGCAAAAGTCACGTCAAAAAACTCTTATATTATTTTTTTCTTTACGATTTAAGTACGTATGTAATAATGTCGGAAACTATATTATTTCTTTTATTCGCAATATTACCTGAATAATAAAACTATATTAATAAAGAAATATAAGGAAGAGAAAGGAAGTTAAGATTAACGAAAATACTTATAATAGGAAATATAACATTACATTTACTCGATGTTGATGTAAATTATATTAAATATAAGCATTAATAAAGTACAAGTTATAGCTCCCGACGTTGTTTGCAAATATTATTGTTTTCCTCTCAGTTCTTCTAGCTCCCTACCGTCCTGAAAGAAACAATGCCTCCAGAATTCAGCGAAAATTGGGGAACGGAGTGTCTTAACACTAAGTTCCCTTTGCCTACCCTGCTGTGTGCGGGATACAGCGTGAAGCTAATTTAATTTACTTTTTTACTATATACAATTAAACACATATGGAGTTAAAGCAAACGCAAATTAAGATTCATTGTTTTATACTGGATGTACGAGTAGGTATATACATGGTATTATAAGTGATTTTTAATAAGATTTTTATTAGTTTCACGCTGTATCCAGCACAAAGCAGGGTAGGCAAAGGGAATCTGGGAAACTAGTGTTAAGACACTCCGTTCCCAATAAGTCACATCCGTTCCCCACTTTTCGCCACTTTTAGAGCCATTGTGTATTGAGTAACGTAACGTCAACGCCGCACTTTGCCAGAAGAATGAAATGAAAATATTAAATGTTTCATATCCTCGAGTGGAAATCGAATCCACATCCTGCCGTTTTACAGTCGCACGCTTATGCCCCTGCGTCACGACTTGTGATTCTCAATAAGAATTTATTGTGATTACAATTGTTCTTAAATATGCTCCAAGTATTTTCGATTTTTTTGAATATCGACATTTGAATAAGAAATATATAGACAGGTGCCGAACATTTTACATATATAGAGATTATTAATTAAAAAAAAATGCTACTATTGGGAAATTGCTACCTAAAAGCTAACTCTATAATAGAATAGCACAAAACGATACAGTTTGAGAAAATACATCTTAAAATAACTATTTACTTTAAAAAAAAATATTCAAAATTGTATTGACAATAACCATTAAACAAGCCGCACGAGTTATGCAACACGCCACCAAAAAAATGTAGAGCTGCTTCGATTATACTAATATTTGTAATAATATATATTATTAATAGATTAGAAAAAACTTATTATATTAATCAACTACTGAACCTATTTACTATTTCTTTATCTTAGAATAAGAATAATACTAAAATAATTAGAATATTGTTATTAATTAAAACATTGGATCCAAATGAGTTTTATAGCATATTAGTTATAAATACCAATCACTTTGTGCTTTTTCTTTATATTATTTATTTTTTCATTATATGTACATGATCATAAAATTAAAATAATCAATACTATATTTATTCGATTAAAACTCGATTTGTGATAGCGCAGCTGTATTTTAAATACAGTACGTGGTGAAAATGTAAACAATAGATTTTAAAGTTTAGTAATTATATAAAAATATCGTTTTCTATACATATTTATTATTATTAATTTCTTTTATTTATTTTTTTAATTTTCTATCAATGAACAGCTGAATTGTGAGTTTACAATGTGTTAACAAAGTGACCATATAAGGGTTCCATTTTCCATTAAAAGGTACGAAACCCTAGAACACATATAGTAAACTTTCAAATAAGGACGTTTAACCACACGACCAATGCCATGAATCCGAACCGCAAAATAATAAAAAAAAAACAAAACAACTGTCAAACCAAAATAAACTATAATAGCACCTATAATTCAGTACATCACTTACGTATTTGCAAAAGGCCGTCTTGCACCAAACAGAACAACACCACAGCAAATAATGATGAACTATGAACCATTTTGTCTCCGTGCGTCCGATTTTCCGAATGCAAGATCAAGTACTAACCAACGTACGGACTATCCAATAGTTTTATATAGCTGACTTCGATAATGATTATATAGAGTCAAGGTGAAGTGGAAGCGAACGTCATTTTAATAAAGACAGTGTGTATGAAAAGGACGTTCGTTTACGTTAACTGTAATGGGGTGTAAATGAATGTGATGCGTCGTCGTTTTGTTGTTGATGATGTGCTTTTTTTTTTTTACTTTATTACGCTTTCGTCGTTTATATTTTTATGTTTTATTTGAGATGTGAATAATTTGTTCGTAGAAATGTTATTAATGAAGTCATTATTTGTTTGTTTTTTCCAGTTTCACGCTGTATCCCGCGTGAAGTAGGGTAGGCAGAGGTAGGCTAGTGTTGAGAGTTAAGATACTCCGATCCGTGTGTGGAGTGGCGGAACTCATCGCCGCTCTTTGCTCTGACGCAATGGCGAAGAAATGAAAATATGATTTTTTCTTTACCTCGAGTGGGAGTTGAACCCACATCCTGTCCTCGTCCTCCTGTCGAGTTGAAATATATGAGAGTTATCGAAATTTATTTTAATCATTTCTTTTAAAATTTATTGTAAGCATTTTTTTTACATACATATATCATAAAATATTCACATATTACTATTATCACATCTAAATATAAAAGTCAGTTCTTTTGTATTTACTTCAATATGAATCCATTTTCAATAAACCAGTATTTTTAAGGAAGGAAGTTCTTTTTATAAAAACATGAAGTATAATGTGTAAAACCTGCGTTCTGCCACTCAACACGCAATGCCTCCAAAAATTCGGCAGAAAGTGGAGAACGGAGTGTCTTAACACTAGGTTCCCTCTGCCTACCCTGCTGTGTGTGGGATATAGCGTGAAGCTGATTTATTTATTTATTTTTTATAAAAAAAATCTTTCATGCCAAAAAATCGACACCGTACTACCTGTGGAACTAAGTGGAAGTAAAAGTAGCAATATATGAAATGATTTTTTTTAACTTCTCATATAAAATATGATGCGTTCTTCAGCGACTATAAAACACATGTAAAAAAAATGGCAATGGCTGAAAAAAATACGAAATTTAAAATTACTTTTTCGTATTTACGTCAGGCATAATTTTAAACGATGTCATGACGTAAATAATAAAGACCAAAAAGCCTTAAATTAACCTGATTTTATCGCTAAAATATATAATTTTGTATATGAGTATACTGATTATGCTTAGAAGTTTA
The DNA here is from genome assembly GCA_018249795.1 of Heliconius telesiphe telesiphe. Classification (NCBI taxonomy): domain Eukaryota; kingdom Metazoa; phylum Arthropoda; class Insecta; order Lepidoptera; family Nymphalidae; genus Heliconius; species Heliconius telesiphe. The sequence goes on from DWLH01001153.1 coordinate 4,445, forward strand.
TCAATAATTAAAAAAACAACATCATTTTAGTCAATAAAGTGAAATGTTGTCTTGTAAACTCAATTTCCAATAATAATTTATGGTTAACTTCCACTACTTAGATCTTTCAAACTGTCCAACGGATTTTAATGAGGGTATCAGTAATAGATAGAGTTATTAAAATATTAATGTAAAATGAGAGCCAAGTTCAACATTGAATAATACGTCGTTTCCGACTTCACCGACCAAAAAATTGGAGATCTATATGGACGCCAAATTTACAGGCTATATTATGTTCGCATGCTAGTGATTTATCTATCATATATATATAAAAGGACATGTACCTGACTGACTGAGGTAAGACGCACGCACAGCCGTAACCGCTGTGCGTAGAAACGGCAAATTTGGACAGATGTTTATTTTCATAATCTGGACATCCATTAAGGAGGGATTTTGAAAAAATTTTACTCTAAAGATGTAATAGGGGTTGAAAGTTTGTATAGAAAATTTTTATAATCGGCACCGATTTTTATAAAATTTGAAGATCAGACTCTTAAAAATATTTAATTGAACACGCGTTTCATGGTTTTTTAGAATTCACCCTCTAAGGGTCCAAATAAGTGGTTGAAATTTTATGTGGAAAAATCTTTAAATCGCCACCGATTTTTATAAAAATGTAAATCCAAACTGCTAAACATTTTTTAGAATTCATCCCTAAGGGTGCAAATAAGCGGGCGAAGCCGCGCGCGCCCACTAGTTCTATTATGTCTGTTTATTGGATTTGGTGGTAAAGAAGACAAAGAAAAAACCTTCCTGTAGAACTGACAAAACTAATATTTTTATGTAGCTTGGCGATTCAAAAGGCCTAATATAATAAATATGTGTAGGTAATTGGACATCTTCGTACAGATCTAGTACGTGATCAATTCGAAAAATAGTATTACTTAAATATATAGATTTTCAAAGAATCTATGAATAAAAATTACATAATTTAAATTAGTACAAGTAGTAGTAGTTTGAGGCCAGTCATGGCGCAGGGGCACAGGTGTAAGACTGGTTGCAGGTTTGATCCCCACGCGAGGAAATGAAATATTTATTATATTTCAAAAGAAGTAAATGTATATTTTCATTTATTCGCTGTGGTGTAGAGGCAAAACGCGGCCGTGAATCGATACGCAATACTTCCAGAATTCGACGGTAAATGGAAAACGGAGTGTCTCAACGCTATGTCCCCTCTGCCTAAGTTGCTGTGAGTAGAATTGCAAGAGTGAAGCTGATTTAAGTTACTACGAGAAAAATGTCATGGACTTTTTCTAACAAAATTATGGTAAGTGAGCTATTAGAGATTCAATTAGCAATAACAACTTCTAATCCTATAAAAAGACACAATACTCTAACAAGACAAGAGGCAGGTTAGCGTAATTTTCCGAAATTACATCCATACATACATATATTAAGCGTTTTGTTTATATTTACCTTCTACTACAAGTTTTCATAGCAAATAACTTTACGTTTACTTATTTTCGATATTTTACGAGTATATATGAAGATTCATATTTGTGGTATCATTTGTTTACATTTTTTATTTATCCTGCACATTAAATAATTAGATAAACCCACAATTATATTGTTGAATGAAATGAAATGAAATTGTTTTATTTATTGATATTTTATTTATATATTTTAGACACAAATTAAAACAGTCCAGTCCAGAAAGTTCGCGAAAGATTGATTGCAATTGTAATCTAGTCCAGTCGTGGCGCAGGGGCACAAGCGTACGACTATGAACGCGACAGGTAGGTTAGTGTAGGTTCTATCCTCGAGTTGGACTCGAGGAAATGAAATATTTTATATTTTCAGTTCAACACGCTATGCCTCCAGTATTCGGCGGAAAGTGGGGAGCGGAGTGTCTTAACGCAAAGCCCCCTCTGACTACCCTGCTACATGCGGGAAACAGGGTAAAGCTGAAAAACAAAAATAAAAAAACAATGAACCCGACTGCATAAAACTAACAAAAAGAAGCGCAATTTAATCAATTACCCATTTAAATTTTACCAAGTTTGTCTTATGAAGATTTAATTGGTAAAAAAATTGGTCCCGACTATTTATACGCTTATTATTTTTTCTTTTTATTATTAATACTCACTATGTGTGTTGTCGATGGAAAAGAACTTTAAGAATAATTATCTTCACCTGTTCTCGTCCATTACTAAAACGTAGGTCTCATCTCGTTTGTCCTCGATTTCAATTTTGATTAATTTTAAGAAAATTGCCACGTGTCATACATATATGTTACAAGAATATACATACAACCCTCATTCCACATCTTCTGAGAATAAATAAAAAAAACGATTGTATATTGCATATGATAAAAAAATTCTACAAACCTAGTCATAATAATAACGACGAATAAAATAAAAAAATATCAACTATTTGGAACTTATATGCATGCGTACATACATTTCAACCTCAAAAATGAATTACATAAATATGAAATTTCATTTATCTCTCTTTTATCCCACTTTCCGCTCTTTGACAAAGCAGAATGCTTGGAGCTGCCCAGTATCTACATAGATAGTACTTTCTTTTTTTTTCTTTTTGGAAAAGACAAGGCAAACAAGCGTTTGGGTCACATGATGGTAAGTGATCACCGCCGCCCACGACCCCGTGCAACACCAGAGGAGCTACAGGCGCGTTGCCTGCCTTTAAGAAGGATTGAGCGCCGGAGCCCGGCATTATCTGATGCGAAACGCAGTGGCATAAAGCCACTACTTCACGCCGGTTTTAAATGCCGGGGGTGGGAATGATCCGGTCGAGTCTGCCCATGCGTGTTGCCATTGCTGGCGACGTGACTCTACCACACGTACTTTAGTCGCCTCTTACGATACCACCAGTACCAGGATGATCCTATTCTAGGCCGGTATCACACAGCACAGTAACCTGTGCACCACGATGGCGTTATTAAATTAACGTATGGTAAATATTATTAAAATTCCATTAGTTATAGAGATATTAAAAATATATAAATATACTTCTACACAATATTGAGTTTATTTATCTTTTATATATAGCATACCTGAAAAATATTAGCATTACCATAAAGTAATCAGTGAGTCATATTTAACAGTTTTCTATTGTTATTGTATGTAAATGTCAAGAATAATGCAAACGAAATTCATATGAAGAGTTTTTATATACAGGACGTAATTCGATCAACGGATCCACTTATGGACCTCAGAACCTATAGGCTCTGAGGTCCCCTACCCGTAGGTTATTTTACATCCATATAATATGTCCAGTGATTTTCAGTTTCACAGCAGATATATTAATATCTGAATTAGGAAAAATGAAAAACATTTGGGAGAAATCATTAAAAATGGCATTCGAAGGAGGCTATTTCTCTAATATGGAAAACGTGATCACACTTGTGATTACAATTACTTTTTTAATAGGTCTTTGGTTCTGTCAATGATTAAAATAAAAAAAAATATAAAATAAATAAAATCTGGCAATGGGATGCTTTATTTTCACCATTCTTATATTTTCTCTATTAGGGCAGAAAGCGAGAAATACATTAATTCACGAAAAGTCTCCCAGCATACTGAGAGGAAAGGAAAAGACGCGTGCTGTAAAAAAAACATATTTATAAAGATCGTTTTCATGTAATTCTAAAGGCGATTCTATTCTATTGTTATCTACATTTTTAGCAGGCTAGACAGAGGGAGCCTAGTCCTAAGACACTCCGCTCTCCACTGTCTTCAGAACTCTATAAGCGTTGCGATCCACATTTTTAATTAGATATTATACATATTTGATACTTAAACGCGATACAAAAACAAAGAGTTAAGAGCACATGTGATTATGCGTGCCACATACCTTTATAAATGAACAACTTCCGCTATTATAAGAAATAAAATAAATATCTATATATATAAATATATTTATAATATATGTATGTACTTACATGACTTTAATAATAGTTAATTAAATATTCCTTATAAAATAAATGTATTCATCATTCTTATTATGTCAGTTTTCTTTATTAAAGTTAGAAACAAAGAAATTTCTTATGGATTACGTTATTTTTTCTCAAAATCTAATATGTTTTTTTTAAGACACTGTTCCGTTTCCTACTTTCTTGCCGAATTCTGAAAGCATTGCGTGTTGAGTGGCGTAGTTTCCTTCATTGTCAGAACAAAGCAAACAAAATATTAAATATTTCATTTCCTCGAGCGAGAATCGAACCCGCAACCTGACCCGTTTATAGTCTCACGATTGTGCCTCTGCGCCGCAACTGACCTGAAAAATATATAAAGTTACTTTTGATAATCGTTAATTTATTTTTCGAATGTTATGGTAACGGAAGCTAGAATGGAGCATTGGAACGTCTTTGACCTCATTGTTTGTTAACTCGTATTAAACTGGGGCGATGAAACTTTAATTCAATTCCTTTCTGGAATGGCTCTGGAAAATACCAATTGATTCACTCATTTTTCCAAAATGTTTTCCACATTTCAACATCGTACTATATATAATAAAGCTATATATATTTAATTTGAATAAGTAATACACATATCATATGCAATATAACCAAAGTTTTAATATTTTTTAGCATTAATTTTCTATACGCTAGCGTAAAAAAGAGCTAGAGTGATTTTTTTTTATCCACAAGAAACATAAATTATTGTGATTATTATCAGAACGTATAAAAAGGGCTATTAAATTATCATAAAAAGCATAATTACGGCTTTATTTCTATCAATACATTTAATTTTCACAGATATAACTGCACTAACAATTACTAAAATGTCCATTTTTTCTTTACTTTTAGTAAATTTAGCAACATTTTTATAGCTGTATACCAAATACAGCAGAGTAGGAAGAGAAAAGCTAATGTTACGATACTGCGTACGCCACCACCATCACTACCCAATTTTCAAGAGAGGAGAATGGCGGAGATCAACGCCGCTCTTGAATTTCCTAGGAGAGCGTGGAAAATTTTAAAAAATCATATCCTCGTGTCGCAATCGAACAGTGTACTGTAACACACTGTGCCACTGCGTGACAACAGCATTTTGAGATATTTAAGGTGTTCTATATAAGTATGAATATCTGGACATATGAGATTTGCCCACAATCATCCTTTTAAATTTTTCTAATCTCAACCGGAACAGGAAGCTGTGGTGATTTAATAAAACAGCATCTGACTGTACATAAGACGGTTGTGGGTTCGATTCATACTCGAGGTAGTGAAATATTTATTTACATTTATATTTTCATTTCTTCGCTCTGGTGTTGACGCAAGGCGCGGCGCTGAGTTCCGCTACTCAACACAATACCTCCAGAACTCGGCATAAAGCAGGGAACGGAGTATCTTAACACTAGATTCCCTCTGCCTACCCTGCTGTGTGCGGGATAAAGCGTGAAGCTGCTTTTTTTACATAATAATATATTATGCCGCCTAACAAAAACCAACTTTAGACTTTTTTTAAACATAAATTAATTATTTATATCGTGAAAATACTATGCAAAAAGGCATAAAGTGAACGACCTGTAAAGGACAGCGAGGAAGGAACTGCGGAACGGACACTATGGTGCTAACTGACGTAACATTTAAAGAACGCGCACAAAGAGAATGTCACTCAGAAATATTCCGTGTTTTCGCGAACGCTCATATGTCAAGAAGGAATATAATTGAGCCAAAATACTCACTCAATAAAGGAAACTATGCCGGAAGGTATTTTATATTTTAAACTGGCATTTGGTGAGTTGTCATAATTGTAATTTTTTTTTTAATAATATATATTTCTCAATTATCGAGATAAGTTTGTAGGAATTTAATTTTTTTTAATGTAATTTTTGTTAGCTTTCCCCCTCTATTCCTAGTATTAAAAGTTGTACTTAGCGGAGATAAAAAAAATCAAACATCATGTTTGCATTCAAACTATATCGATATGGACATGCGCCGAGATGTCCTCAATAATGATTTTTTTTATCGGCTTCACTTAAGACACTCCGCTCCCCACTTTCTGCCGACTTTTTCGAGACATTGCACTTATTGAGTGGCGGAACTCAACGCCAAGGAAATGATAATAAGAAATAAATAATAATTCATTTCTCACACCCTTGTAACCCCGCTCCACGACGGCCTCAACGAATAATGAACAACATAATTAAATATTATTTTAATTACAATATTAAAAAAGTAATCTAGAAATATTATACTAATACTATAAATATTAGTAGTAGTTCATTATTCGTTGAGCTGGCTAAGGGTGGGACGCGACGGTTGTGGGTTTGATCCCCACTCGGGGGAATGAATTATTATTTATTAATATTTTCATTTCTTGGCTCTGACGCCAAGGCAAAAAGCACAGCGTTAGGTTCCGCCATTCAACACACAATGCCACGAAATATTCGGTGAAAATGGGAAATGGAGTGTCTTAACACTAGGTTGCCTCTGCCTACCCTGCTATATGCGGGATATTTTTTTACTACGAATAATACTAAAAAGTAGTCTTTTTATATGTATGAATGCCTGGTCCTTAATTTCTACCTGGTTCAAATTAAAAAGTATTTTTTTGTTTTATTATTGTCCATTCATCGAGGAAGGCTCTGTCTGCGATCGGAACTGCCTCCTGCACTTAGAATGTAGGTATCTACTCAGAATAAACATGTTTTTACAATACACGATATAAAATAATTAATTTATTTACACCATATACGTATATACGGTAATAATATGTAGTTTAGTAATTCATAAGCAATTTACACAAATTTTTTATATTATAAATATGGAAAATAAGCATTCATATATAAAATTATTTTATTTAAAAATAATACTGGACTAATAAGGCACCACGTCTACATTTTATCCCGCATTTCGTTTTGTTACAGTTTAATGTAAATTAAACATTAATGTTATTTGTATTTATTTCTAGATCTTTTTCTCGTAATTATTTTCCAGTAGTGGCACAGGGGCACAATGTGTGCGACTTGTAAACGCGACTGCATTTGGGTTCGATTCCCACTCGAGGAAATTAAATATTTATTTCAATTTATAATTTCATTTCTTCACTCTTATGTTGAGACATAGGGCGGAGTTGAGTTCTGCCATTCAACACGGAAAAAAGGGTAACGAGTGGCTTAACTATAGATTAGAGCCCTCTGCTTACTCTGCTGTGTGCGGGATACAGCGTGAAGCTGATTTTCATAGAGTTCCATGTAAAAACTGAATGATTTATTTAAATTACCGTATTTAACGAGAAGGTAGACCACATCTACATAACCACGGACTTAAATAAAAAGTTAATTATATTACCAAATTATACGCGAAATCACATTGTGTATACTTTAATTAAATATACATATTAAAAGATGATATTCTTTTAAAAAATGTTTTTACATCACCACAAGCAAATTAGTAATTTTTAACCGACTTCTGTAAGAAAAGGAGGTTATCAATTCGACTGTATTTTTTTTATGTTTGTTACCTCAGAACTTTTAACTGAGTGAACCGATTTTGATGATTTTTTTTTTATCTAAAAGTGCTTCCCGTGTGGTCCCATTTTTTAATTTTAATTCATTTCTGACAATAAAAATGTATCTATGAGAAAATCACATAAGTCTTAAATTTGCATTAGGTATGTGCGCGACAAATGGACGAATAACTCAATATCACGTTAACCGATTCCAATGATTCTTTTTTTGTTGAAAAGGGTATCTTCAAGTATAGTTTGGTGAAAATTTGGTTAGGTTCTGATTAAGGGATCCGGTTGAAATTGAACAAATTTATTTTGTTTTTGGTAATAAATATAATTGTACTGTAATAGTTACAAGGAAAAACATTGTTAAAATTGGTGTGAGAAGTGAGATTCCTCATTGTTGCATTTCTTTTCAACCAATTTCAAGAAAGAGGATGTTCTCATTTTTAACCTACTGCAAAAAAGGGGGAGGTTCCCAATTCGCCCGAATATTTTTTGCACAAAAATAATACCTGATTAAGATTAAAGGTTTACATAGGACAACCACTTCCTACCTACCCACTCGTTTGAGAAGCATCCTCTTAAGATCTACCCATCACTTAAAATCGTAAAATAAATTATTTTTAACAAAAAAAACCGAACTAAAAAGTAAAAAATAATTTTACATAAAGTAAACCATTCTTTTTTAAGCAAAAATAAAAAAAAATAAAAAAGATTTTATAATTTTTAAGTCGGTGTCAAGCTAATGATACAGCAACCTTGCTACAATATCGAACTACTAAGCCTGTTTGTTTTACTTTACGTTATTTGAAGTCGTTTTTATTTGTTAAAAAATAATTTTCACCATATCCTATATAGCTTCACATAGCACACAACAGGGTAGACAGAGGGGAACCTAGTATTAAGACATACCGTACCTCATTTTCACCGAATTTTGGCGGCATGGAGTGTTGAGTGGCGGAACTCAACGCAGCGCTCTACCTCGAGGGAGAGCCTTATCCACGACCAGTCGCGTTTACAGTCATACGCCTGTGCTCATGCGCCAAGACTGACCTCAAGCTCATCATCGTATCTATTGAGTTTGGAATTTCATTTTGTATGTATAATTCAAAGTATGTAATGATATGATATATTCTTTATATTATATATTCTATTATAAATTCTTTTAGAAAAATGTAGAACTTCAAGGACTGCAAATTAAAGGAAAATAGAAAATAATACATAATGCTGTAAGATTTAATATAGGTGTAGTGGAATAAGAAAAGAATAAGTACAGAATGCAATATTTTAATTTTTCTATTTCGTTAAGAGAAAGCGTGATATTGAGTCCCGCCGTTCACCATGCAATATCTAGAATTCATTTTTAACACTATATTCTCGTTTCTCTGCTATATGCGGGATAGAGCTTGAAGATAAAAAAAATATTATATATAAAAGTGGCAATGGAATATATTATAATGTATTATATGTTTTAGAATTGCAAAGTAATGAATGACACCGCGTTTGTTATGGGCAGTGTGTGCCTTGAGTCATATTAACGTCCTGCCAGTCAATACCTGGTCTAAGTAAGGATAGTAAAATATGTAGCACCAATATAAATAATCGATGGCAAGTAATAACGTATCTTACAGACGAAGAAAACTTACTAAACTACATATATTATGGTAACTTCGTAATCTATGTTTGGAGGCCAGTCGTGGCGCAGGGGCACAATGGTCACTTAAATGAACTCAAGGCATTAGTTATATATAGTTATATATATTACCAATTGTACATTTATTTAGCTAATAATATGTGTAACTAATTTAAAAATTGTACAGGAGTTAATATGCAAACATTACAGTTATTTTACAAAGAATGTTATAAATCCTTACCAAAATCAATCAATTTAACGTTTAACGCTGTTTCTGAAGCAGTACATTAAATTATTAAGTGACATCAGCACATTTAAGAGAGATTTAAAAAACATAACATAGGTAAAAAGAACGTAATGTTACAAAAATATATACATATAATAAATAATTAGCTTTATATATATTTTATGAATATCAAATATCAACATTGGTCGTATTTTTTAGTTCGAAACAATCAAAAATTCTTATAGAAATTACGATAATGTCGTAAAAAATATTAGAATATTACAGATTAAAGTAATAAAAAAATCATATTAGAAGTCATTATAGTTGTCAATCAATTCTGCTTATTAAATCAATAATCATGTATTTTAAGCGGGCGAAGCCGTGGGCGGGCCGCT
>DWLH01001154.1:0-14158 GCA_018249795.1 Heliconius telesiphe telesiphe
TACTTTGGGAAAAAAATGTTTATAGTTTGTATTTCAGATTTTTTTTTGGGGTTTTTGGGGTTATGTGGATATTTTAGTATATTTAGTAATTAATACACAAATTTAAATACTTATTCTTGGCAAAGAATTTATTAAAATTCATTTTTACTTTTTTATTGTGGTCCCAGTTCCTCTTGGAGTATTGAAAGAACAGTACGAAAGAGCTATCGACGGAGACGAAGCCGAGAGAAATTTTGAAGACAATAGCGAAGCTGCTCGTTTTGAGGAATCAGGTATATTAATTTTTATTTCTTCGATACTCTGAGATGCTGTTGTGAAGACGTATCACTAGATATAATGGCATGATTTCATTTAATGTGAACAAATATATGGTAGAGAGAGAGAGAGAGAGAGAGAGAGAAATCCAATAGTAGAACAGTTGGGCTAGACCTTCGTTATTTTATAAAGCCTGAAAGTTTCTGCGCGCAAAGACTAACAACGGTAAGTACTATTAGTTAGGGAATATGGAGTGTTGGTGGTACTTTGACAGTTATTAGGTAACTAAGATACAAAAAATAGTACCTAACTTTCGTTAAATTATAAAGCTCAATTTTTTTATATTTTCTTGAGAATAATATTATAAATGACGTTGCCAGAACTACGCTTAGTTCTACTTCAGCGTATCCCATTTTTTATCTAGAGCAGTCACTTTTATCTTCTATTCAAATTATATCTTGGTTCCATCTGGTGGCTGGTGGTTCACCATTTTTTTTGCCTATAGAATTTCTCTGATTGGTTGCTATCATCATCGATTATTTATATTTGTAGCTACGTAAATATCCTGTCGTTTCACACTTTTGTTCGAGCGGACACTTCCTCCACCTGTCATATAATATCTCGTACAGTGTTGTATGAATAAAGAGTGTAGGATAAAATAATAATCATTTATTTATTTTTTAATTGCTTCTCTCTTTGTATACAAAATGAAATGAGGCGTTTTCTGACAAATAAAATACTCCAAAATTATTGTATTATGCATGTATTATGAATGCATGTTTATGTAATCTATTTTATACAACTTGATCCCATTGTGTTTGTATTGATTGCCAATTTTTATATGATGAGCGATAGTTTCTGAATTTTTTATATATACTCTATAATTAATGTTGTCTGAATATAATCAAGCCTTGTAATGTTGCATTGGAGAAAGAGTTTTATAAGCTATTTTATACTTATTTAGAAAACATATAAAAAATTCAACGTAGCGGGACACGAACCCGCGCATCCTGGAAACCTCGCTCAAACCACTAAGCCATATGTTCTCATCAAGCTACGTCGAAATTTTTTTATGCTTGTTACAATTTATTTATGTTGTCAGCATCTCTGTAACGAGACTTTTACAAATTTCCGCTTCCAGGAGGAGCGGGTTCCAGATTCCCGCTACGTTCAAATTTTTTTATGTTTTCTAAATAAGTATTTTTCTTTCCTACGAGTAGTAAGTGGTGAAAAACATTTTAAAAAAAGGTAAAAAGGCTATTTTATATCTTTTATGTAGATAAGTACAATTATTTGAGTGAATAACATGATTATAACATGATTTAATTAAAAAGAATTATATAGGTACTAGTAGTATATCCAAAGATTTTACTAAAATCGAAATAAATACTACTTCATTCCCATTAAACGATAATCACAACAATTATTGTTTTAGATATTGGAGACAATTGGAAAGAGCCAAACGTTATTTCACCCAACGTGAACGTTCAGCGGCCGCTAAGCGACGACGAAGACACATCGATTGAAATTTCAACCAAATTAAAAGATGAAGGTAAAATGCTCGCATTATTTAAAATTTTTTTTGAGAGTTTTTTCAAATTATTAACTTTATTCGACATTTATGATAATTAAAATGTAGCAAAATTAAATTATTCATAGTTTTTGTGGTTGAAAATTTAATTTCATTAAGAATTTAATACAGTGTTAGATCAACATTTATTTAAAAAAGTACATACGATGATTGTAAATTCTATTTCTACTATAAGAAATAATTGCTTACGCTAATCTCTGTAGCGGCTTCACCGATTTAAATGAATCTTTCTTGACATTTAGCCTTTGTTTTATTTCAACCGGTTCATGAATAAAAATGCAATGTCAATATAAAGAAGAGATAATTTATTGAATTGACAAAAATGTATGCAAGTAATTTTTCTTGGTTGTGAGTTCGATCTCCATTCAAGGAAATGTAAAATTTATTTAAATTTCTATTTTCATTTCTTCGCTCTGGTATCGATGCAAAGCGCGGCGTTATATTCCACCACTCAACACGCAATGCCTCCAGAATTCGGCAAAAATGGTGAACGGAGTGTTTTAACACTAGGTTCCGTCTGCCTACCCTGCTGTGTGCGGGATATAGCGTGAACCTATTTTTTTTTAAATAAATAATTGCATAGTACATGCGGACAAAGCTGCAAAAGGGTCGCTAGTCTCTAATTACATATAAGCACAACCCTTGTCTCTTCTATTTAGAGTATGTTTAGCAATAGTCCTGCTCGATTATATACCAACATACAAGCCTGCACGTTACCTAGTTTGGAATTAACCGGCTGTTGGTTTCATGTATTCATGTCATTTAATGATCCACCTACACATTCTAACACGATTTTGGTAAACCGCACATCATTTCAAAATCGAGTTGCAGTAATTCTATATGAAAATTCGACGATTGAAGTGTAATTTATGAAATTATGTTAATGTTGTAATTGGTTATGCATGTTGTAATTAATTTATGTATTATGATTGATGTGTTAAATTTGGAGGATTTAATTTTTTTAGCGGAACTCAACACCGCGCTTTGCCTCTACAAGAGAGCGAAGAAATTAAATATATAATTTATCGACTGAGAATTGAATTCACAACTTGTCGCGTCTACAGTCGTACACTTGTGTTCCTGCACCACAACTGGCCTTATTTTATTATGATAATTATTATATTTTATTTTATAAACTTACATTTTATTGTTTCAGAAACTCAGTCAGTCAAAGAGTCAAAATATTCATCAAATACGAAGTTTGTTATTTACATCAGCGTTGGAGTACTAGTGTTTATTTTGGTAGCCTCAATAATATTTGCTGTGCGTTGCTACAAAAAGAGAAAAAGGGACCGAGACTCTAAGAATGGTGACATGTTTACTACAGAGACACCTAACGTTTTTAACGAATTGGCATCCGACATAGATAATGATGTGGACGTTAGCCATATTTCTGGAACATTCTTTGATCCTGTTCATCCAGACATGATTATATATAGGGATGGTCAAACAAAAACAGCTCTAAGGGCAATGAAGCCTTTGTCAACAGTATACCCTTGCGCAGGAAGCAGTATGTATGGTGTTGACTACCAGCAGTCTCGCAGCACGAGATTTATGACCAAAGAATCTGATCCAGAAATCATGATGAGTCCTAAAAGTTTACACGGATACACCAATTCACAGTTTTATTATGGGTGACAACAGGATGAAGGAGGTGATAATACTTCCAGATATTACTGTTTTTAATATAACGATTAATGTTAAAAAATAAAAGTTAATAGGTTAAGTTTTTATTAAAAACTCAAAAGTGATCAACGATTTCGTCATTAAAATTTAATAATATAAATTTCATTCAGTTTGTAAGTGCTATTTTTAATTATAAACTATTATGTTTTTTATTGCCTCTAAATTAGACTTAATTTGAATTGATATTCAATTTACTACTGTACTTATTGCATATTACTTTAGTCAGTTTAATAACGATACCTACATACGTAATATTCGAGAGTAACTCTAAATAAGTAATTTGACTTTAAATATGTTGAAACACGGGTAATTATTTTTATTAGTCAAGAACTTTTTGCATATAAAATATTTACTTCATCGCACTGACGCTGAAATATAGTCTCCAGGGAAAATTACAATTGCATTAAAAATATGTTTTGTAATGTTTTTAAATGAATCAACTTATGAAACCATTACAATCATTTATAATGACTTAGATCTATAACATTACATCATCATAGTTGTTTAATTAGAACTTTTGAACAAAATTTTGCGTTCTAAATGGTGGCCTAATGCCGCCACTTATGTGAAGTTTAAACCAACTACCAACGTGCTCATCCTGACATGTATTATCTATAATTTGTCTATTAATATTTAATCTGTATTTAGATTTTTCTACATATTTATACATGTTTTTAGGGTTCCATATCTCAAAAGTAAAAACCAGAACTCTTATAAGATCTCTTGTGACAGACAAGAGATCCGATAAGAGTTGACAAACATATTTTTCTTAAAATCTCAGGAACGAATCAAACTGAAATAATTATCAAATATCCAGGTCTACAAAACTTGGAGTACAAAAAAAAATAAGCCCATTCAAAAGACACCTTGTGTGCACAATGTGCTTAATCAAACCTATAGAACACTTTCCGTGCACCTACAAATATAAAATTTTGCAAGAAGTAAGAATTTATAGTACAAAGAAAGGCAAAGGCCTCGAAAAATGGGAATATATTGGTATATGACAGAAAAAAAAACCACCATAAACTTAGATTTGTAGCTTATTTAATACGGTTCATTTCTTATGTTCGAACCTTTTTTCAGTCTAAAGTTTGTCAACTTCTATAATTTTTACATCGATAAGTCCTATAACTTCCTGTTAACCTGCAAACATGATATTGGTACGGAATCCTCGATGTACAAGTCCGACTCGCACTTCACCTTTAATTATGTACAAAGAGATATAAATAAAAATAAAGAGGTTGACAAGCTGTGATAGATGTCACAAAACCTAACTTGTATTTGCATAATACATTCTATATACTAACGACTACGTGTATTTTTATATTTTTGCCACATTTTAGTACGTGACACAAAAATATATGTAAGATATTTGAATTCATTTGTCTATTTAATTATGTAATGAATCTATTCAATATCATATATTATATGTATAATGTATAATTAAATGAAAAAAAATAATATTTTGACTCCATGGTAGAACAGTTAATAAAGGTATCATCGTATGTGATGTTTGTGGGTTCGATTTCAATAAATAGAACGATTATATTCATAATAGAGAAGTGCCTGTAAAAGGTCGAGAAGAGGAAGCAATGATAAAATCGAGAGATAGTTAAGAAAATAATGATCCATATAAAAATAGTTCATAAGAATTACATATGTTTAGTATACATTGTGTACATAAAAAATGTGTAGTTTATACAAAAATGAAGGTTTAAATTTAAGGTTTTGAATTAAAAAAAAATACTGTGATTATGAATAAATATTTTAATAAATAAATTTTACTTAAAAACTTATTGCTAGGCGTATCTAGCTATAAGTGTTCGATTCATAAATATTATAGAAATTGAAGGCGTTCTCATCATATTGGAAGGAAATATATGAATTTTTAATTTTGCATTAATAGCTCTTTTGAAATTAGGTAGAATTACTTCTGTATTTTTTTAACTATGATATTTCTTTATTTTTTTTTGTATTGAGAATTTTTTTTTTTGACACAATTCATAGTTTATATGTGTTCTATAAAATGTACTTCTAGTTGGTGCTTAGAAGCTGATAAAAATAGATCTTTTCCCCATGGTGATCTTACAATTTTTCTACAATACTATTATTTTATTATAAGATTATAAACATTTTAAACACTGTTTTAAATTTTATGAGTGCGTCTCCATATAATAAATATAGAAATTCTTCTATCTAAACATCACATTCTATTTTAAACTGTTTTAGCCTTTAAATTGTACAAAAATATGAAAAAAAATGCATCCAGCACACGCTTACTCAGTCCATTTGCTAGTCAATGTTTAATATAAACAATAATAAGTATTATAATATTTTATATTATTTTGAAATAAAATCTTTTATAAATTGCGTTTCATTTGAAAAATCCCCTAAATTATAAGAATCAGCGACCCGATCGTGACTTCACCCGCTTATAGTAATTTTGAGTATACTTGGCTTTATTTATTTCGGTATGTTTTTATATACTGATAAACTCTTAAATTAATCTTTCTATCAGTAAAAAACGCATAAAAATTCTTTAAAACACTCCGTTCATTTCTTCATAACTTTCCGTTATCCGCTTTCCGTCGAATTCTGGAGGTGCAACTCAACGCCGAGCTTTACATCGTTACCAGAGCGAAGCAATTAAAACATGAAATATTTCATTAACCCTGTGGAAATCGAACCAACAATCGCGTGCTTACAATCGCACGCTAGTGCTTCAGCGCCACTACGGCCTTAAGTAAAATAAATAACTTAAAAAAAAGAAAATAGAGTGATTCGGCACTGAATATTCTCTTCTCAGTACGAGTATAATAATAAAGTAAGAGAACCTCGTGTCTGTGAAATGGCGCACATTCCATACTCTCTTTTCCGCCTAATTTGAGAAATTGTGTTTGTTGTTTGACGAAACTTAATGGCACACGTTGTCTTAATCAGTAAGCAGAAAAAAGAGAAGGATGAGCAGGGAAATGAAAATACTTCATTACCCTTATTGTTAATCGAACCCACGAACAACACAGTTACATTCAGACGCTGGATTCGTTGTATATTATAAATTAAACAATTGCTTACAATGAATCATGTCACAACAGCCACCCTATTTTCCATTACTGGGGTAGAAAATAAATAAATTGGTTTAATAATATCGAGCGTGACTTCCTTTCTAAATTATCGGTAATGGTTGCGTGAATGGAAAGGCTGTTTTAGTACCAGTCAATTTTATTGTTGTGTTGTAGAGGTGCCCAAGGGAGGTATGTTAATATACAAAGGTATAGGTAATAATTTAATATTTTTACCGCTTTGTGATATATTCATTACTTAAACTTACTTATTTAACTTAAAATAGGATAAAAATAATAATGTTTTTGAAAGTAAAGAGGGTTCCGTATCTTTTAAGGGAAAAGGAACCCTTATAAGGTCACTTTGTTATCCGTCCGTTTGTCTGTCTGTCTGACAAGACCCTTGATCTCAGGAACTCTTGGAGATATCGAGTTGAAATTCCAACCATATACTCAGTACACTACAACTACAGTCTCATGATTTCCTGAAAAAATCGTATTTCTACATTTACGTAATACTAATATAAGAGAATTAAAATTATTTGGATACTTCCGGTTGACTTGAAATTATGAAATTTGTCAGCTAGCGTCCAAAAGTAGTACTAGTTCCGGAAAAAACCATAAAACTATACATTTGTCGTTAAATCCAAAAAAATTATAGCCCCAAAAGGGGACCAAAATTTGGTAATAAAGCCGCTAGTTCGAGTGAGGCATCAGATGAAAGGGCTCTGGCTTAGCTAAGTTTGAATTTAAAAAAATCTCGGAGTCCAATTTTTTTTGGAACCCTCGGTGACCGAGCCTGACTCGCGCTTGCCTATTTTTTTTAAGGTAGTAAAATCTAACAATACAATAATTTGAGAAAATAAATAAAATAATAATATTATGTCTATCACATTTTATCATCGTCATTGTTATCCAATAAGCAGCCTGTCTTTGCCCACTGGTGGACCTAATAATAATAATAATCCCTACACCGTTTTCGTTGATGACGACTTCCTGTATGTCACACATTAGGCCACATTATGGTATTATGTCGAGCTCTTATGTAGCTCGCAAAACGGAATTTCGCCCTATAAGTTCTAGCACAGGATGCACAGTAGAGCTGGTTAGCGTCGCTTTATATATATGTGGAAGGGCTTGGTTTGAGTTTTCCGTAATCGGCACTTGGCGTTGAGATTTTCTAGGCGCTATTTTTCGTACCATATTTTTATAAAAGATGCGACGACATTTCGGTCTGAGCCATGCTCGCTCCTTTCAACCTCCTACTGGTATGTTGCAAGCTAAGAGCTTATGTTTGAGTACTTCTTTTAAACGCAGGTATTGTCCACCAAATTTGCCTTAGGCAATCTGATGTCTTCTACTAGTGGAAATAGTCGATGGTTAGGGGACACAAATTGAAATATGAGAGGCTTAATTTTAGCTTATATTTTGTAAATGAAATCTAAATATAAAAATAATTCAGTAAAATAAGAACCTTGCAAATATTCTAACAAAAACACTTCACGATCACCCAATAAACAACAATAAAAACACACCATATTTTGAATGCTGGGAACTCAACGAGATATAAATGTAAATTTCCCTTGTATTAGAGGAATATCCTTATCTGTGCTAGGTTCGTTATTTATTCACGGGCGTTGTAATAATTTAAAGACAAAGAGGTTCAAAAGGAAGACTGTAGACAACTGCGTTACCAAACAATCGATTCAAAATTCAGTCCATTTGGACTTCTTCCATGTCGTTAGAGTTAGTAATTTATTGTTATTGCTCCATTTGTGAGGCTTTTTTCAGTTTACATCCCGCAAGTTTGCTTTCCCTAATGTGAAACTATTAGCTCCAAATGGGCTACAGTGATTGGTAGGCGTTTAAATAGTTGATAAGGATCGGGTTTGGTGTTGATGTAGTTGGACTGAAAAATTGAAATGCTGAATAAATATCGAACGAAGGGGGGGCTGTCGTGGCCCAGGAGCACAAGGGTGTGACAGTAAGGCGACAGTTGTGGGTTCGATTCCCACTCGAGGAATTTAAATATTTATTTTAATGTATATTTCTATTTCTTCGCTCTGGTGTCGAGGCAAAGAGCGGCGTTGAGTACAGCCACACAACACGCAATGCCTCCAAAATTCGGTGGAATGTGGGAAACGGAGTGTTAACATTAGGTTTCCTCTGCCTACCCTGCTGTGTGCGGGATACAGCGTGAATTTGATATTAAATATCAAAGCAAGCGAAGTTTACAATCATCAATATTTATCCTATGGATAAAATAATATTGAAAATATTATATTTTATACTTATACAGTTCATAGAAAGTGTGATTTGTCACTTAGTAGTCTTTGTCGTCATTCTTTGTGAAAGATGAAATTATCTAGTAACAAAACATACATATTTAAATCTACATTGTGTACAACATATTGTGATTGTGAACGTATTTTAAAAATAAATTTATAAAAATAAACTTGCAAAATATTATTATAAGCCAATTTTCAATTCATAGAAAAATATGAGAGTTTATACATGTATTTGGTAATATTTAACGGGCAATTTGAATACAACGCGTACTGAATTCGTCAATCAAATTACACCTGAAAATTATTTACGCCAAAACAATTTCACACTTTTTGTATTGTTAGTAGAGACCGTTGTGGCGCGGGAGCACAACAGTATGACTGTTAACGCGACGGTAGTGAATTCGATTCCCACTCATGGGAAAGAAATAATAAAAAAAATCATATCCTCGCTCAAGGCGCGGCAATAAGGCAAAGCGCAAAATTATTGGAGAACATTAATCATCACGCCTATATTTAACCAGATAAGTTAACGAATATCCCTGTTTATGATACAATCGAGTCATACTTCATTGATTGTCTTTCAGGCGCAAGTCCTTGCCATCTAAGTGGCCATTCTCGAATATCTCACTATACTGTTCATGCATTCAACATTCAAGTGAAACTCGAAGCGCTCTACGGTTGCTAATTTGATAGCGCCTCTACAACACTTAGAATGTAACCAATACCGAGAGACCACCTAATTCAAAAACATATGTCAGATAGTTTATACCGTAAATTTAGCTTAGATTATTTTTTATACAGGTGAGTGTTATTCTTACCGCTAGTACTGGGAAAATATAGAAATGAAGAAAAATCGGACTAGCGCGAGTCAGGCTCCCGTACAAAAATTGGAGGTCTCGAGCTTTTTCTCAAATTCAGGCTTAGCTTAGCCAGCCCTTTCATCTACTATACCTCACTTGAACTAGCGGCTTTAATACTAAGATTTGCCCCCATTTTAAGGCAAGTATTTATTAGGATTTAACAACAAATGTATAGTTTCTAGATTTTGCCTGAATTAGTACTACCTGTGGATGTTAGCTGCCAAATTTCATAATTGTAGGTTAACTGGAAGTACCCTATTAATTTTGATTCCCTTTATAGTGTCGAAATATGCGTTTTTTGCTATATTACGGGCATATCTTTTTTAAGTAAATGTAGAAATACGTTTTTTTTTTCAGGAAATCATGGGACCGTAGATCTATTGTACCTATATGGTTTGAATTTCAACTCTATATCTCCAAGCGTTCCAGAGATGAAGACTCTTGACAGACAGATAGGCAGACAGACAACAAAGTGATATTATGAGAGTTATTTTTTTTCCTTAAAAGGTACGAAACACAAAAAATCCGTTTTAGTAAAAAAAAATAAACATGATCGTGACTTTATTGCTTGCTTTAGATTTTATCCCGCATATATCAGGGCAGGCAGAGGGAAGCTGGAAATCTAGTGTTAAGACACTCCGTTTTTCATTAATACACTTCCGATCCCCACTTTTCCTAGACTTTTCAAGGAATTGCGTAAGATGCTTAAAAATAAAAAAAATCTACAAGTAAAAGTTGATGAATTCTCATTTTTTATTAACATCAATCGACGTGACGTGTTGAAATGAAAGAAATAAAATAAGAATGAGTAATCCTTATTGAAGTATATTACTGAACTGCAATTTCTTTGAAGCCTCCTCACTTCGCCTTTGTTTTGCTCTCGACAAAGTAAAGAACTATTTAATTTCAGAAGAAACAATCTCGATTAGCTAATAATTAATTGATAAAATTCTGTCGAGAAATAAATTATGCTATAATATAAATTCTAGACTGACATAATAAATATATATTTTATTTGATCTTCTATAATATTTTTTTTAATAGATTTTTTTAGTTTTCTCTAATTTTAATGCATTCCTAAATGTATGCTTGAACATAATCTTAATTAAATTATAATTTTAATAATAATTCAATATTTGAAGATTATTTACTTAGGAAGTATAGGGAACAATTAGAGAGAATTTTCCATGATTCCTATGAAGGAATAACGGAAAATTCTCTCTAATTATAGTATATTTATACAGAATAAGAAATTCTTATAAAAAAAATATATATATTTGTAAATAATAAATCACTTTTGTGGTCCTTCTACTTGTTCGGTCACTTTTCCATTAATAAAAAAATAATTTAACAATACAAACTAACAATATTTAATATTACCGACTAATCTTATTGACTATTTTTATTATATTTTACAGTTTACAGTTCAGTAAGAGTAAACTACAAAATATAACAAGAATATATTTAAAGTAACTAGATACCTGGATAAAGAAATCATACTTTAGCGAAAACTCATCGAAGCATGTCGGAAACGTCGGATGCAGTATCGCTTTTATTTATTATTTATTTATGTAAATTGGAGTTTCCCGGGTATATTTCTAGAGAGCGTATTCATTGTTTAACTTTGCATGAATTATGTTTGTTTTTTTTTTTTTTTTAGAAATATATTGTTTGTTCTTAATGTAGTTTTCTTCTGGTTATATAATATATTTTTTCTAAATGTAATGGTGAAAATTTTATAGTAATCCTTTAGAAATTTTTTTATTTCAAAATAAATAATTTTCTTCGAAAATATAGCTTTTTAATGTTTGTGTTGAGTGGTGGATCAATGCCACGCTTTGTCTTGTTGTTGGAGCCAGAAAATAAGAATAGCTCACTCTCTGAATCACGACGACCTATCTTCGGTCACATTATATTCTATATAATATTTTATAGGGCGTCGTTGCCTTTTTTTCCAATCTTTCTTATAAAAACGTGAAGTTGAAGGACAACATAATCTATTAAGATAAATACAGCTCGTTAGGACTCAATCGTATAATGCATCAACTGTTTGGCTATCACCTTTTTACCGTACTTATGTAGATTGAGGCCAGTCGTGGCGCAGGGGCAAAAAGTGTGACTGTAAAATCGACTGGTTGTGGGTTCGATCCCCACTCGAGGAAATTAAATATTTATTTACTTTTATATTTTCATTTCAGAGAGGTAGGGGGAGGCCTCGTTTGATCTTCGAAAACACAGTATCAAGAATACTGGAGGAAGGTCACGTAAAAAGCATGAGGACCCCCGGAGGGCATGTATGAAGACGTTGATGACAGTGGATGAGGCGAAAGAGGTATGTAGAGACCGTAGCGTTTGGCGCTCCGTTCTCTCTGACTACCCCTCTAGGGTTAAAGCGTGAAGCTCGTTTAGTTTTTTAGTTTTTCATTTTTTCGTTCTGGTGTCGAGGCAAAGCGAGGCGTTGAGTTACGCCACTCAACACGCAATGCCTTCAGAACTCGACGGAAAGTGGGGAACAGAGTATTTTAACACTAGTTTTCCTCTACCTACCCTGCAGTGTGCGGGATACAGCGTGATTAAAAAAAGAAGTAGATCTTTATGTATAGGAACTCTTTAACCTGTCCTAGGTCGTAAGAAACCCATTTCTGTTACTAGTAGTAAGAGATACCGTCAGATAGCGTCTAGTCACGTTATAGGGCGACACGTGGGTCCAAATACTTTATTATCAGTTTACGATTGACTTCTACGTGCGACATTCTACATATCGTCGAGAAAAGCGAATTTCTGTGTTCTTTTAGAGTGGTTCTAGCAACGTATTGGGTTTGAACTGTTGGGATTTCAAAGCTTACTCTACTTTTGTTATACAATGTTGGTTTGGTTGAAATATCATAAATGTAGGAATGTATGTAGGTTTTTATATAGATTTCTTGATATGTCATTGATGATTTTTATATTTTTTTTTATGAAACTTTAAAAAAAGGTAGAAGAGAATATTTTTTTTTCGTTTTTGTTTTCGGTTTGTTTTATTTTTATAATAATTTTCTTACTTACTTACATACATATAAAAGATGTATGATGTGTAAAAACTGTTTTTTTAGCTTCTAGTTCTTTTAGTTTTTCTAGCTTTCCGCCCGAAATGAAAGTATTATGTGTTGAGTGGCGGACCTTAACGCTGTGTAATATTTATCTCTATGATGGAAAATTATAAACTTTAAGATATGGTTTCTATATAAGCTTTAGAGTTTTTAAATGAATTAATGAATACCCAATAGACAAAAGTATATTCGAAATAGTTTTAACATTTTTATTATTATTATTATTTTAAAATATATTTTAAAAAGCGCATAAAAATTTAAGCGTAGCAGGATTCGATTCCGCACTGCTGGAAACCGTCTAAGCCTTTTGCCCAGAAAACCTTACGTTTAAACCTAGAGGCGCCTGTTCAAATCCCGTTACGTTCAAATCTCTATACGTTTGTCAAAAATTATATTAAAGTACTCAACACAGAAGTACTAAACTGATTATCTTATCACGTTTCTTTCAGGAATCAAATTAGAAACTCAAATGAGGAGTACACCTAAGCTTTGCTTATTGAGCCACGTAGGGATCGAACAAAGGCAATATAACTTCTCTCATTGGTAGCTACAATAGAATAGAAACCGGTCAAACGTATAATTAGAATCTCAACAAACTTTTACTGCGACGACGCAGTACTTTTGATGCGTTGAAACTTCGATGGTTTTTGAACAACGAAAAGTTTTGAGTTTAAGACGATATAGCTGGTAGCTGTCTTCTTGAAATCCAATGTATATTGTTTGATAGTACTATATTTATAGTAAAATTGTAAACTAAAACAATTATTTTTATTTTTTTATCTGTTTGTTGGTTAGTCTGTTTGTGTGTGCGTTTGTACACGCTATTCTCCGAAACGACTTTTTAATGCAGTTTTCATTCACTGATGTATTTTGGCACACTTCCCTTAATGTTTAGCGTTTGTTTTATTTAAATTTGTTAAGTAATTCAATAAAATTTTATGTCTAAAACACTTATTTTATAGAAAATTTGTCGTAAAAATGAAACATTTCGTTTGAAAAAAATGCTTCAAATAAAAGTAATATTTAATTGGCTGAAACGTAAGTTTTCAATGAATGGCTATGGTCCTTAAGAACTTAATGTTATTAGACCACGAAAGTAATACATCTTAGTTAATAACTAATAACTTTGTAGTTCAAACATGTAAAGCCGTTACCGGGTCACTAGTAGAAGAAATAAAATTACAATATACTATGTGAGTGTGAGGCCGGTCGTGGCGCAGTGGCACAGGGTGTGACTGTAAAATCGACTGGTTGTGGGTTCGATCCCCACTCGAGGAGATGAAATATTTACTTAAATTTATATTTCCATTTCTTCGCTCTGGTG
>DWLH01001155.1:0-14158 GCA_018249795.1 Heliconius telesiphe telesiphe
ACACTCAGCACCTGTGCAGTCTTCAACACGAACCACCGCATAACTTGAGAATTGTATAAGGTAAAATTTTATAGATATATCTATATAATGGAAAAATTCTTATCGCCCCAAACAGTTTTGGCTAAGATAGAGTTTTCTTATTTTTCTCGTGTGGAACTAAGGTTCTATATTAACTGGTACTTACTTCCAAAAAAACCATATTCAAGCTTAACAAGAAAATGAGCCAATTCTTGAGACCAATGAAAATTAAAATTGGAATTGGAAAAAAAATTGTGGAAAAGTAAAATCGTTTCCACGTAAGAATTTCTATTAAATAAAAAAATATATAATGTCTAATGCAATACAAATTACGCCAATAACTTAAGAAATTTCTCTCTGATTTGTTGTTATTTCCATAATTGAGATCCTATCAAAAATATCATAAAATTTAAAAAAGATGTATCTTTTTTATGGTTTATAATTTATGTATACAAATACATATATTTACGAAAATATATGTTGAAAGTTTACACTATAGAGTTATTATAAAATAGTTAGTCGTTATTCTTTGACACTTTTACATTAGTACCTGCAAACCTGTTTGTTTCATGATATGTGGACTAACAGGTAGTAAGGTCTGATAGGCACGACCAATAGGTTTTGTAATCTAACTGAGAATCGTATGCAATATCGAGGAACTTGAAGGTAGTTTCTATTAATATGCCGTGACGTAAAGTACTATGGCAAAAACTTTGATCTTTTGACTTTTGACTATCTATACTTTAATGGCTTTTCTTGTCAATAAGCCACGTGATCATCGGTTATGTTAGTATCCCACAAACATTAGGGTAGGCAGAGAGAAATAGCAGCTCAAGACACTCCATTCTCCGGTTTTTCTAATTCTAATATAATTTATGTGTTAATGTTAAATCTAAATAAAATTTTAAGAATTATTATGAGACTAGTCGTTACGAAGCGACACAAGCGTGTGACTGTAATCGCGACAGGTTGTTGTTTTGATGCCCACTCAAGGAAATTAAATATTTAATATTTTCATATTATCGCTGTAGTGTCGTGGCAAAACGCGGCGTTGAGTTCCGTCACTAAAAATAAAATGCCTCCAAATTTGGATGGAGAGCGGAGTGTCTTCACACAAGGCTCACTATGCCTACCCTGTTATATGCGGGATACGGCGTGACGCTAAAAAAAGAGACTATTACGTAATGATTTCAACATAGGTTTACAAACTCTAGGTATATTAATAATAATTATTGCTTATATCTTTATTAAGACATGTTTCGATAAAAGGGTAACTGTCTGTGTTAAAACTACTTTTAATTATTTTTTAAACTAATAACTTTAGTTTTTTCTTTTAAGTTTTTTCTTATTTTTGATTTATTTCTTCTCGAGTGAATAATGCTTAAAAAATCAGAAAACCTAACTTCGTGGCGGCCACGACTTGTCAACCGTAATGTACGTACCTATGCATAAGGTAATTTTTGACCGTACGTATACACTCAAGGCTCAAATACCGCAGAATTTTTTACAAGCAAAATCTTTCAAATCGGCGGTAACTGAAAAATAGTGTGACGTTTGATTAGGTAATGCATGTAGATGAGAATTTAATATACCTACATAATTGTATCCTTTAATTTTTCTTTTTGTAAATAACCTTTTTGCCTCATTACTGGTGGGAAACCACCATAAGTGGTAGAATATTCAATGATATAATAGAAGCTATCACGACTTGACTTCAACAAGTAAAAGGCTGTCAGCTTATAATGTAAGCCTATTATTACAATCTGTATTTGAAAGACGGTTCTAAAAAAGGATCAAAGCCGCTAAACAAAAGTATTGTTAGCTTTAAATCAATTGTCAGCACAAGTTATCGTATATTTAGGGTTCCATATCTCAAAAAGAAAAAACGGAAGCATTAATTATAAGATCACTTTGTTGTCCATCTGTCCGTCTGCCATTCATTTCGAGATCACGTACAGATATTAAATTAAAGTTAATATTTAAATGATATATGATCATATTTAAATAAATAATTAATATTTAATTCAGATTTATGGCCCCTTGAAACAGAAAAAAACCAAGCTTCCAAGTCTACGCAATCAGAAGATACATAGATATGATAATTAAATTCTCTATATAATCAAAACTTATAAGGTAGTTTCTGTGAACCTATAGTTATGAAATTTGGCACGAAGTGAGAACTTTGTATTCTATTGGTATTGTATACAAATAATGAAAAAATAATTACAAACTTATATTTGTAGTTCATTACATACAAAATGAGTGCATATGCCCGCAAACTAAAGTTTGTAAACTTTTATGCGAGGCGAGTCCGACTCGCACTTAACCGGGTTTTTTATTTTTAATAAAATTTTAAATAATTATTTTTAATTAATTTTGTAATTATTTTTTTTTAATTTTAAAGTAAGTTTGTAATTTTTATTTTTTTATTTTATTAAAAATAAAAATTTCAAATACGCTTTACTTAATAGACTTAAAAACAAATATACTTATTTATAACCCTTGCTTATTAGGTACAGTAGATATAGAGTACCTATAAAATCTAGGTCACAATCCGTAGCGTTTTCATACTTCTGAATGTAAAAGTTACCACAGTCGACGTTATTAAGTGAAGAAAATAATGGACATCATTAGAGGTCTATAGTTTTTGAATACGGTTAGTTAGTATATTCCACAAGTGGGGTAAAATTAACCATAACTTTTTAATTGGAACCTTTTAAAATGTCAATAAATTAAATGTGTAAATCATATTTACCTAATTCAGTAGCTGATAACCTTAATTAATATTTAAATTACTCAAGTTATTTGAAACTATTTAATAATAGTCGTGAGGTCAGTCGTGGCGCAGGGGTACAAATGTGTAAAAGATTGTGGGTTACCTCGAGGAAATGAAATATTTAATAAAAAATGGAACGTCTTAACACTAGGTTCCCCCAATACTACATTGCTGTTTGCTAGATATAGCTTGAAACTAAAAAAATAATATTCTATTTAAGACTACAGCCTCATGGCGCATTACAGGCCATCCTATATCTTTCTTTCATATCAATCACTTGTTAGAAAAAGGTTAGCGTAAGGTCAATTCAACATGGTTATAAAGTGCATAACAATATTAATTAGAAATATGTTATATACCTCCACCTTGTTTCTTATACAATATAAACAAATATATTATAAATATTACTTTAGAATTTTCATTACGAGACAAAATCCTTGCATTTTACAAAATTTAAAATTTAAGTCTATAACGTTTGTAGTATCGTGTGAATTATATATTATGTAAAATAGTGTACTAAAACCG
Organism: Heliconius telesiphe telesiphe; assembly: GCA_018249795.1. Lineage (NCBI taxonomy): Eukaryota > Metazoa > Arthropoda > Insecta > Lepidoptera > Nymphalidae > Heliconius > Heliconius telesiphe. Next base: position 3,320 of record DWLH01001155.1, read on the forward strand.
TAGGGGTCCACGATGGAAGGCTTGCCCGCAGCGACCCTTGCCAACCCTTACGAGGGCTGCAACGTTCCATCCACCGTGTGCACCACGCGAGAGCGCACTGATAGGGCGTCCTCCCAAGGCGACTCGCACCAGTGCGTCCCCGCTGGTGTGTCACGTGACGACGAGTGCTGCGTTGGGGACCGCCACCCAGCACGCCATGTCTGGAACGGCGGGAGGTAGAGGACGGTGCTACAAATAGCAATGTGGAATGTCGAGGAGGGATGGAAGCAAAGATGAATGAATTATTAGATGTGAAGGATGAGAGATTTGGATGTTATTTGTGTGACTAAGACCAAGCGAAAGGGTAATGGTTCGACCGATTTACAGGGCAGTAGGGTTGCATTCTGGGCCGGCGTTCCAGAGAGCGAACGGCGCTTTGGGTTCGCTTCAAGCTGGGGATAACAAGGGTATTGTTGTTAGTGGCATATGCGCCAGTATCCTCAGCTCCATTAGGCGAACTCGAGGAGTATTAGGAGAGTGTCAGGGATGTTCTAGATTCTAGAGAGAATGAAAAAATAATAATATGTGGTGATTTAAATAGGTCGGAACTGGGCGAAGCGGTGTTACGAGGGACTGCTAGAATAGTATGGTAGTAGTAATAGTATGGTAGTAGAATAGTATGGTAGTACTAGAGAATAAATGGGGATGGAAAGCTTATATTAAAAATTTGCAAGGAAAGGAATTTGTTTGTGGTAAACACGATATTTGACCACAAACAAATTCACATACATACATGGGAGCGAACGATAGGGAAAAGTATGATTGATTTATTCCTCTGGTGTATATATTATTTATATCAGGGTATTCGAAGCCAAGTTATGGACATGCGAGTGTTGAGGGGTTCTAAACTGGGAACAGACCACTATCTAGTCGTTGGTAGAATTACGGGTATGTTCGCAGGTAGGCGAAGCTACACGAGGTGTCCAAACTTAGAGTCGAATTACCACATAAGAAGCTGGAAGCTTCAAGATCCACCGATTAGAGAGGAATATAAAGAAAGATTTTTCAAAAAGTTAGACAACAGTGAGATGTGATGGGATGATAAAGTGCAAGATGCTGTAAGATGCGGTAAGGTTGAGAGAGATAAAAAAGAAAGAGCTGCAAAAGCTACCAAACGAAAGTAATGAAAAAAATAAAGCGTTAAAAGACAAAGAATGAAAGAGATGAAAGGAGAAAAGGTAAATAATTTCAGGGAAAACACGAAGATTTTCTGGCGAGAAGTTAGTGTTTCTCGAGGTTGCTCACTGACCTGTAGATTGAAAGGATTGCTTTCAAAGGACGGAGAAATTTTAACAGGACAACCACATGTTTTGCAGCGATGGGCAGAATTTTACAAGGAGATGTATGAATGTTATGACGCCTCAGTCTCAAATAACAGTGAAATGTTGATTCTTGATGTAGCTGATGGCGAAATCAATATAAAAGAAGTTGAGAGTGCAATACGAAGTCTGAATTGTAGCAACGCAGCGGGAGCAGGCGGAGTTACTGCCGACATGATAAAAAAAATCAATGTTGGGCCACATTGTATTTTCTATTACCTCACAATTGTATTAATTACTAGAAGAATATAAAGCCTATCATTCCTTTAATCTTACATTTAAAATTATACTACCACTCAACACGCAATGCCTCCAGAATTCAGCACAAATAATCGGGGAATAGAAATATCTTAACACTAGGTTCCCAGAATCCCTCTGCCTACCCTGTAATATGCGGGATATAGCGTAAAGCTTAAAAAAATGCTATTGAATGGATCACTTTTTTTATATAATACTATGAAGTTCTATTTACTTACCCTATATATTGGGGAATAAAGCTAACGCAAATTTAAAAAAGAAAACAATATACACCATCGCAGTAGTATTTCAAATAATAAAATATAATGTTAAAATTTAAATTTACAATACTGACGCAAGTGAATCCACAGCTGTAGTTGAAAAAAACCTTCGTTTAACTCGAAGAAATTTATAAAACAAACTGCGCAGAAACAGAAAGATAAGAATATGATAATATGAATAGGATCATTACAGAACATGATTTATGTGATTACAGCAAAATAACAACCAATTTTTAACAATAACTTAACTACTTAAGGACTGTAATTTGAAAGACTACGTTAGTCTAAGTATCAATTCCTAATCGTACATCGAGCTGAAATGTTAACTCTAATATTTGTGTTGCAAATATATCTTAATGTTGACGCCAAAAATATTATTGGAAATGAAAATTTTATTTTAAATATAAATAGTGGTATGTGAAATAAAATATGTGCACTTTAGTATACGTTGACTATGTAATATTGAGACCTTTATTTATTTTAATGTTTTATATCATGTTTTAATATTTTCAGCTTCACGCTTTATCAAGCATATAGTATGGTAAGAAAAAAGAAGTGTTAAGACACTATGCTCCGCACGCACCGCTCTATTTTTCAGATATTACGTGTTGAAAGGCACTGAAAGGAAAATCGTACGTATCGTAGTAATCAAACCCACAACTGTTGCATTTATAGTCAGACACTGTGCCACTGCACCACGACAGCAATCCCAATCTAATTAAATTAATTTGAAATTTCAGGAATATTACCCGATAGAACGAATCGTATAGAAGATATCTATCTCCGATTTTACAATGGGTATGTATGTACTTTAAATTATTTAATCTAAATTTAAAAATGTATTTAATAATTAATTTATACAGTATGTAAATTGATTATCATATTTGATAATTTATTTTGTGTCAGACATCTGTAATATACTTTATTATATTATAGTTTTAAGGCAATTATGAATATTTAGCTTAGTAGCATTTTAATTACTTAAGTATAAAAATTATACATTTTAATTTATATCTAAAATAACATATTTTAATAGCTAACTAACTATTGTAATTATATAAGATATACATATAAAGCACTAAAATAAATCAAAGCTAGTAATATAGCGCTGCTATAAACTTCGGAGGTTTGATTCACTATGTTTAACTTTAAATGTTTAATTTTTTATTGAAAATTATAAGTGTCGATCACAGTGTAGCTTTATAGAAAAGAAAAAAGAATGTAAAGCAAATAAGACGAAAGGAGAAAAATAAAAATAAATAAGTCCCCTTTACGGTGTATCCCGCACACATCAGGATAGGCAGAGGGAACCTAATGTTAAGATAATCCGTTCCCGTCTTTCCGCCGAATTCTGAAGACATTACGTGTTGAGTGGCGGAACTCAACGCCGCGCTTACCTCGACACCAGAGCGAAGAAATTAAAATATAAATTTAAATAAATATTATATTTTCTCGAGGGAGGATCGAACCCACTACCAGTTGCGTTTAAATTCACATTTTGTGCTCCTGCGCCCCATGACTGGCCTTAACAAAAAAAAAGTTTTTAAAGTCGAATAAAGTATCTAGGATTATTGGCTAAAACGATGAAATATTTATATTTCGATAATTTTACCCTTTCTACAATTCCTTCAAGTCGGATTCGGATCGGAAGGCATCCGTAAGAATTTCAGGATTGTAGGTCAAGAAGTACAACTTATAAAAGTTTACAAGTTTAAGTTTGGGGTCATATAACTACAAATATAAGTTTGTAATTTTTTAGGGTTCCGTACCGCAAATGGACAAAACGAAACCCTTATAGGAGCACTTTGACAGAGGATACATCTCTCCATCTGTCAAGACCATTTATATGTCACCGCTTATCTTAAGATCGCGTGGAGATATCAAGCTGAAATTAATATCAAATATCCAAATCTGCGGCCCTTAAAACTCAGAAAAAATGCAGCTCGAGAAGTCAACGTAATATATTAGCGTTTATCCGTTATTTTTGCTGTATTTTATATGAAATAAAACCAATAAGATTCGTGCCGTGGACCTACAATTATTATGAATTCGATTTCCACTCGGGGAAATGAGTTTGTAGTGTTGAGTTGAGTACACTTTTTTCGCTCTGGTTAGAACACTAATCCCGGCGTTGAATTCCACCACTTAACATACATGAACGGGCGAAAAGTGCGCAATAGAGTGATTTACCACTAGGTTCCCGCTGCCTACCCTGCTATATATGGGATGCATAGTGAAGTTAAAAAATAAAAGTAATACGGACTGAAAAGGGCTTCTTTTGACTCGCATAGCAGAAAGAAGCCTTTGCTATAACTATTTCTGAATCAGACAGCGTCTGGGTGGCGGGCAATCTATATATGTTACTACTAGTTTATAAATATTTACTCTACGTACCTATTCATTATATAAATAGTCTATATAAACAAAAATAGATTGCCTTCACTATTAGTTCGTATAAGATGAAATCAATATATCAATATATGCTGCAACAATGACGTATATAAAGTTTATAAATAGTCTTTTCGCATACATTGATATATTAACTACCATAACCTACTACTACTAAAACCATGCAATTACGTCATTACTGCACCAAGTGAATGATATATAATTACAGTGCGCTAGACTTGAGCTGAGCTGTGCATTTGTGTGAGTGTCACTAAAAGTAGAGCCAGAAAAAAGGTTTTTGAAATAAAAAATATTAATAGATCATAAAAAAGATACATTCTCATAATTTTCACTCTCGTCTAAAATGTCATTTAATAGTGATTTTTTCCGTTATATCATCAAAAACAGCGCTTTGTCCATGTTTTTTTCTTACTCCTCGGTCACATATATTTTTCCTTTCTTGTGCAGTAATATTGCTTTTGAGCTTTATCTTTCACTAAACTTAATAAATTAAATACAATAAAATATTAAGAATTAAATAGATAACGCTGCAGTATAAACCGGTAGATAAAAAGCTACCGGTCGTATAAGTCGGCTTAGGTAAAGAAAGTGACGTCACACTTACACTATATATGAACACTCACACAAATGCAAAGCTTAGCTTAGAACTCGAGGACTGTGCTTCACTATAAAGTTATTATCATAACATAATCATACATTTTTTTTTTTCTAAATATTATAAAAAAAACTTATATTATATTGAAGAAACTAGAAATACCTGCGAGACATGCTTGTAAGATTGTCATATTAACGAAAACACATTTAATAATTTATAGTAAAATAAATATTGCAGCACGTTTATTTAAATTACAGAAATTCATTTGAAGAATACGTGGATATACCACTCAGCCAAGCATCCCATCTTCTTGATGTCAAGGGCTTCGACAACAATAATTCCACCGTCCTTTACATCCATGGCTTTATAGAAACTGCCCAGCAAGAAAGTGTTCAGGTAAAAACAAACTAAAATAAAAATTAAAAGAATATTTTAATTATTTCAAAGTTAAAACAGTTAAAGAACAAGTACCGAAATTATTAATACTTATATACCTTTACTTTGGAGTCGATGCAAATAAATAGTACTCCTTAATAAAAAAAAAATATTGGAAACTACAAAAAGTGTAAATGCAAACGGGCGAAACATGTATATTGTTTGGTTTTTTTTTAGATTTTTTCAAAAAGGGCTGAACCATTTACTATAAAATTTACATGGGACCTCTAAAACATGTGCCCCGTGCACCATAACAATATCCAAAATCCATTCACAAATGGCTGAGCAATAAATAAACATACAAACAAAAATAACTTACATTCGAGTAGATAACCCTCTGCTTTTGGAAGTCATCATTATACATTGTAGAAATAACATGCATTATATTCAGAGCACATTCACATTAGTCAGATTTTAGTAGTTACATAAACAGTTATAATTATATTGAAATATAAATAAAAAAAATTACTTAATAATTTATTAATATTGAAATGGATTCAAAGCTTGAGAATAGGGTAAGGTTTTGCGTTTGGTTGTTTTTACAACTATTTAATAATCTTTTTTTATTTAGGGACTTTTTAAGTAAATAAAATACAAAAATGTCAGTCCCGTCGTTCCCTTAAAACGAACTAAAAATACATAATACTAACAGAAATTTGCTAAAGTAAATTAAACACCATTTAACCTTAAACTTATATAACCATTTAGCTTCAACAGAATTTGCTTTAGACAACAAACATTGAAAAATACCTAAATCCATTTTATTTATATTAAAACGACAACATAATTTTCGACGAGCCTCAACATTCAGAACACATCCCCCCAAGAAATGGTGTACATCTTCATCTATTCCACACAATTCACTTCTGTAGTTATTAATATAAAATATATTAAATCCATTAATGTAAGGTAACCTTATTATGCTTTGTTTACCTTTTATTCCAAGGCTTCCTGAATACGGTATAGTTTAAGTCACCGTAAATCAATTTACCCCAGTCACCACAGCAGCTATAGCCAATAATATAATACTTAATAGTATTAACACACCCACTTTCCCAAAGGACTGCATTGTAGAGTTATATTTAGATTAATTACTTGATACTGTAAATGTATTAAAATAATTTAATTGATTTATTATTAAATCACACCTAAACGTATATAAAACGTCGTTTTCTACAGTACGGTTGCATTTTTATATAATATTAAATTTAAAATTATATATTACACTGGTTTTGTACACCAAATGAGCAATATATGTAGAGACCGTCTACTCTTAAGCTGAACTTACAAACATATACAAATAAATGTTATTACAATAACACGTACTTTGTCATTTGTCAATCAGTAAACGTCACACCAAAAAATAGCATTAGCGAAATAATATATAACAAATAATAAATAAATACTACAATTTTACAGCGTTTAGTTCCGCCATTTAATATGCAATGCCTTCAGAATTCGACGGAAAGTGGGGAGTGGAGTGTCCTAACACTAGGCTCCCAGTACCTACCTGCTGAATGCGAGATACAGCACGAAGCTAAATAATATAACAAAACAATTTTGATGTGTTTGTTCTAAGAAAAACTGTCATGTAATTTCATCCAGATTTCAATGGGATGTCAACAATAACAAAAAAATGCAAGTTTTGTCCCAAAAAAATGGTGCAGATGATATTTATTTGTGCCATTCTGGTTATATATTTGTACCTGTTTGGAAGTATAGTTTTACAGTATACGATCTATACTTAAATGTTTATTGATGTATGAAACGAAATGCCTCGACATCTGCCTACCCTGAAATATATATATGTATATCAATTTAAAAGCAAAATTGTCGATGCTAATTATAGTTTATTTTGTAATGCAGTAATTTAAGTTTAAAATATCATATTTATCAGGTCATGGTGAGCGCGTACTTAGAAACAAGGCCGAATACGAACATAGTACTACTAGACTGGTCGAACATGTCACATGGTTCTTATTTAGTAAACGCCGCCAGGAATACTAAGAAAGTAAGCGCTTAAAATATCTATATGATAACAATTATTTTGTGATATGATAAAGTTTTATTTCACATATAAATGTCACAGGTGGTTGCTAATTCAATTCCACTCGGTTAAATTGATTATTTTCATTTCTCTACTCTGGCAAGACAAAGGTACGGTGTTGAGTGCCACGGCTCCACATTCTATGTAGGAAAAAGTGTGTTATAGCACTATATTCTCTTTACTTTGCAGATTGGACCTGAAGACCTAGTGTTAAAACACTCTATTCACCTTTAAGGCACTTGCGTTTGCCACTTTTCGCCGAATTATTGAGTTTTTTGGTTAAGTTAAATATTTCACTCTCTCGATTGGGAATCGAAGCCACAACCATGGCTTTTACAATCGTACGGTTGTGGCCCTGCTTCACGACGTCTACGTAACCAATGTATATTAAAAAGAAAAAATGTACTGTAAAAAATAAGAGTCTATTTACAAAAGTCTATTTACGATTATTTTGTTCATTTCCAGGTAGGAGCTGCATCGGCGGAGCAAATAAACAAGTTAATTGAAGACGGCTTACAAATAGAGAAGTTGCAAGTAATAGGTCATTCCCTCGGAAGCCACGTAGCCGGTTACTTGGCACGGGAATTGAAAAATAAATATAACAATACCATAAAAAGGTAAATAAAACCCGGCTTTTATTTTATGATTTTTTGCTTTTTTCGTCTAAGAATAATAACGATTTAAGAACGCGGTGTTGAGTTCTACTACTCAATACACAATATCTGAAATTCGGGCGGAAAATGGAAGATATAGTTTCCCTAAAATACGTTCTTTCTGCCTACCTTGTGGGATAAAGCGATTTTTTTTTATTTCATGCCTATATTTAACTATTATATACGCGTGAATGTCTGATGTCTGAGCACGAACATAAACATTAAACGTACTGTATAATTATATTTCAATTTAGATACGAATATAACGTTGTTACAACATTTTTTTGTGAAAAATTTAATGATTTCCCTTTTATACTTATACCCATTATAAAAAAAATCAGCATCACGCTGTATCCCGCACACAGCAGAGTAGACAGAGGGAACCTAGTGTTGAGACACTCCGTTCCCCACTTTCTACCGAATTCTGGAGGCAATGCGTGTTAAGTGGCAAAACTCAACGCCGCGCTTTACATCGACACCAGAGCGAAGAAATGAAAATACAAAAAGTAAATATTTCATCTCCTCGAGTGGGGATCGAACCCACAACCAGTCGGTTTTACAGTCACACTTTGTGCCCCTGCGCCACGACTGGCCATACCCATTATATATACCCATTATATGTACCCATTATATGTACCCATTATATGTACCCATTATATGTACTTATATTGCACTGGTTCCCAACCAGTGGTTCGCGGCCCACTGGTGGTCCGCAGAAGCCTAAATATGGTTCGCGAACGATTTTAATTTTATGACTGGGGATGGTGAGGCGAAGTTTTTGTTTGATTATCACAGTTAATTTCTACTATACCTACATACATAGTGGTCCCTTGATGAAGAAAAGCTTGGGAACCCCTGTTATATTGTCTAGGTCTACTATTATTAATTACCAAACATAGTTTATGACTAGCTCTAGGAACTAACAGTAATTAACTATCAAAACCCACATAAGATATACCATGACTCATTTATACTGTGATTTATATCTTACATTTCCTTTAATTCACACTTATTTAAGTGAAAAAGAAGGAGCTTATTTCGAGTGATTTTTTACATTTGTATGTAAACGCGACAGGATCAATACTCACTCGGGAATGAAATATTTAATATGATCATTTCTTAACTCTGGTGTCGAGACAAAGCGCGGCGTTGAGTTCCGCCACTCAACACGCAATGCCTTCAGAATTCTAAGCTCCCTCTGTCTACTCTGCTACATGCGAGATAATATAATAAGCTGCTTGTGTAGATATAGTTTTGAAGTTTTTATATTTTCTTTGTTATTATATTTTTAACTGTTTTATTTTAAAATTGTTTGTTTCTATAATAGCAAGTTATTAGAAATTCTATTGTAAGGATATGTATAATAATCATCAGCCTATTGTTGACCACACCTGAGAGTTAGCCTCAAGCTCAATATACTCGGAAAAGTTATAAATGTTTAAAAATTACGACGGCTTTGTTAACTACTAACAGTTTTGAAATACAAATTCCCCGATATAACTTGAATAAATCAAATTATCATATTGGTATTTTTTTTTGTTATTGTTGATTTTTACAAAAAGCGTTAGTAACTCTTATTAAAATCTGATAAAACTTAAAGTTATTATTGATATTAGGCCTAAAATCTCTCGACGGTCCAAGTAATACTTACGCTTTTTTTAATTAATTTATCAATCATATTACATAATATACCAGTTAGTGTGTGCAAGTACTAAGACGAGTTGTGTCTTGAATATGCAGGAGTTGAGGAATTGTACCTTTCAACATTACCATATACATACATATAAGTCCCTATAATATTTAAAAAAAAATCCTAATCGTTGAAAAGTTGCGTCACCTATCATCAGCTCAGCAATGTTATAAATGATGACTACAATCAGCTTCATGCTGTATGAGCATGCATACAGAAGAGAAGGGTAGGCAGAGGTCACGTAGTGTTTAGACTCTCCGTTCTCCACTTTCCGCCGAATTTTTCGAGGCATTGCATGTTGAGTGGCGGAACTCAACGCCGGGCTTTTGCCTTAGTGGCAGAGCGAAGAAATGAAAATATTAACAAATAATAATGCATGCAAGAAGAAGAATCCTGCAAGGAAATATCGGATTAAATTTTATATGGATGGACTATGTGTGTACTTGTGTGTGTGCACGTACCTATACAATTTAAAGATTTTCTTTGATTTTCCTGGGATCCAGTCAGCAGATCCTGATTTGGTGATAATGGGATTAAGGAGGAAGTACGCTCTTTCAAAAATAGATTTTTTTAAATAAGCTCACAAATTGTTGTCGAAGATAGAATCTCCTCATCTTTTAAAGGAAAAGTCGGTTAATAATAAGACTCTTCCGCCTATTGAGTACCTATTAATATAAGATTTTATAGAAATGTTACTGCTTCATATGGCCTATAAATATTTAAAGCCGTCCTTTATTTAACCAGAGTCACATTTTTGTATTACATAGTTAGTTGAAAAACTTCACTGTGAACGATTGTGGGTAAGATTCCCACTCGAGGGGGCGAACTATTTTGTTCTTTTTGCCTATCCTGCTGTATGCGCTAATCTACAATTATATATTTTCAGGTTAACTGCTCTAGATCCAGCGTTTCCAGCATTTTACCCAGACGGTGTAGTAATGGACCACGTCACAGATAAAGATGCTGCATTCGTGGATGTGATACATACAGACGCAGGAGGATATGGTGCCCCGGTGCGCACTGGGACTGCTGATTTTTGGCCCAATGGAGGCAAGAGTATACAGCCGGGGTGTCCTCGGTTTGCACCGATTCCACTTTCTGATGACAGTACGTTTTTACAAAATATGCCATTAT
>DWLH01001156.1:0-14145 GCA_018249795.1 Heliconius telesiphe telesiphe
AAAAAGAAAAAATAACATTTTTTAAAATCAGTTAAGAACAAAAAAGGCACGGACAACAAAATCTGTGGCGTACAAAAATTCAACTATAAAAAAAAAAAAAAAAAAATGAGTTTTGCCCTTGTTTTATGAGTCTGAACTGACTTACTGAGAATTCCAAGAGGAGGGTTATGTTTCAGCGTACAGGTAGCTTCGCTCCTTTCTCGCTAGGGTTTAAATAACCTCATAAACATTAGTAGTAGATCGAAAATGTTTGAAAATTGACATAATCGTCAACGTCGTTTGTCCGTTCGGTCCGTCATTTCGTAACCAAGGCCCCGCACCGTGCGGCTCTTAGGCAAGGTCTTTTTAAATCAGCTTCACGCTATATCCCGCACACAGCAGGGTAGGCAGAAGAAACCTAGTGTTAAGACACTCCTTTCCCCACTTTCTGTCGAATTCTAGAGGCATTGCGTGTTGAGTGGCAGAACTCAACGCCGCGCTTAGCCTCGACACTTTTCGTTTTCTCTTACTAACTCTTGCATCATACGACTATATCATTCATCCTCTCAATTATTCCAAACCACCTGGGCACGTTCTCCTTCTTTCCTTATATTCTTAATACATTCCTTCATCTTACGTGAGGGATAATCCAAACCTTGAGCCAAAGGGAATGTTAAATAAATAAAGTTAATTAACTAATTCAAAGATATATCGGAACGTGCGATAAATTGTGTTGTAAGCATCGCTGAGTCGCAAAGCCACACATAAAGCGGCGTATTAACCATAGTAAAGCGATTTACGAGGGATATAAAGGCCTTCCTTAACCCATCGGTAGGACTACCATGTGTACGGGGTTTACAGGGTATATCACCCCCGCTCTGCTTTGTATATCTTTAAGGATATTTATAGGAACAAATTACAAAGTTTTCTCTAAAGTCAAATTTAAATAATTTTATTCAAAACTATACGATTATTTAATTTAATTATTGTTTAAGTGTATTTGAAAACTGTAACATATCCTATATAAATTGTAACTCAAACCTTATAGATTCTTATTTGTTTTTGTTGCCGCATTAAATTGAAAATAGTTTAGTAATTTCTATTACACGGTTGTAGTATGTCATCTACCTAAGCGCTGGTAAACGCGCGTTTTTCTGTGTAAATTCCGAACCCACAGGAATTCCGGAATAAAATTTCAGGATTGACCCGGACAAACAGAAAGATAAAAATTTCGAAATCGTTTATTTGTGTTTTACTATCATGTAAATAACTATAACGCTAACTATAGCACTTGAAAAAAGCACCGTTACTTTCTTCAATTTTGACATATAGACTAGTGCCCCCGCGCTTTAATAAAATTATACGAATGTTTATGTATTTAAGAAAAAACAAGCCAAGCGTGAGTCGGACTCGCCCACCGGAAAATACTTTTTTATGACGTAGTGAATAAAGTTTGAGGCCTGTGACTGTAAGATCGACTGGTTGTGGGTTCGATCCCCACTCGAGGAAGTGAAATATTTATTTACATTTATATTTCATTTCTTCGCTCTGGTGTTCAGGCAAAAAGCGCGGCGTTGAGTTCCGCCACTTAGCACGCAATGCCTCCAGAATTCGGCGGAAAGAGGGGAAAGGAGTGTCTTAACACTAGGTTCCCTCTGCCTACCCTGCTTTGTGCGGGATACAGCGTGTAGCTGATTTAATTTATTTAATTTTTTAATTATGAATAAAGTTAACAAATTCAAGTTTGCAGGCGTATGCACTCATTTTGTATGAAATGAATTAGAAACTATTTTAACTTGATTAATCGCGTAGGTTTCCGAAAATGTATAATCTTAAATATACGCGATTAATCCGGTTAAAATAGTTTCATTTAAAATGTGTAATAATCGTGAAAATCAAAGAAATTATTCAGTTTGTAATGATTTTTTTCTATGAAATATCTATAAATTTTTACTTTTCGGTTTTTTTGTTTATTTGTATTGAAAGATCTTACTTCGTCCCTTATTTCATAACTGTAAGTCCACATCCACAAGTTTTGATTTCGCGGCGAATTTCATAAAAAATAAAGCAAAAACAATAAATAAATGCTCATTTCTTTTGACCACATGACGTGTGCTCGTTTATTATATAACGTCGTTATGTGCTCTAAGGGGCTGCAAACTTGAATATCTGATATTAATTTCACCTAAATCTCAATGCAATCTCAAGTTTAATTATGTGGACAGGCGGACAGACGGACTATAAAGTGCAATACAAAATCCTAAAAAATCACATCTGTCTAGGTAAACTGTAAGTGCACCCGTGTACAGACACCGGTCAGTTACGATTTCATTATAAATAGAGATACATAGAGAAAATTATTATTTTATATAAGCTGTCGTAGCTCAGACCAAAACCACCAGTGGCCAGAAGCTAAGTTTGATTTTTATATATGAATGTCTATCGATTGTTCCGGTCGTCCTATTTGAAGTTTAGTAGTTTTTTTCGCCCTTTCTATATTTTATTGAAGAAATTATAAATATTTTCCCTGATCTTTTCCTTGTATTCTAGATTTTCCGTTTGTATTATGCAAATGAGATAAGAAGATACTTTGTAAGACAAATGATGATGAGAAATGAATTAACTGGAATTTTAAGCAAATAACAACTAATCAATGAATACTACACACACATCGTTGCGCGTGCGCAGATTTATTTATTACATACAGACATATAAATTAGCACATTGTATTTGATAATATTTTTTTTAAGCGCGTATTGAACTTCAACATGTTAAATTCTTATAATGAAACTATGCATATTAAATATTGCAAAATGATTGTAGGTTTTGCGACTTGAAAAGACGAACTTAAAACGAAATTATGGTGCTAATAACTGAAAGTTAAAAGTACTTTAAAATCATGCGGCGTTCAACTATATTTATAATGGAAAGAGTATATATAAACCGACGTATATATAAAACTTAGTGTTATCCTTATTTACGAACTCCAATTGATCCCGTTTTTATTCCCAAACATGAAGGTTACCTTACTCATCACTTTATAGCATCCAGATGAACTGGAAGGTTGAACTCGGAATCGTAATCGCGCAAGAACGATGTAAGGCGCAGTAAAAAGCTCCGAATAAAAGTGGAACTATATACTTCGCGTTATTTGAAAACTATTCCGCTTCAAACTTGTACCATTGATAGTTGCTTAATTGGATCTTGATTGTGTACTGTAATTTGATTATTTTTTTTCGTTCAGGCAGTTGTGGCACGGCGTCTGACTGTGGACGCGATGGTTGTGGGTTCGATTCATTTTTAATGATGCACGCAATTTATATATTTTGGGAGATATTGTGTGTATATATATTTCTATTCACGTAATGCCTCTAAAATTAAACAAAAATGAAGAACTGTATATTAGTTAATAACTCATTTTTCCAAGTGGGATCGATCCCACAACCGTCGCGTTTGCAGTAGCACTCCGAGCCACTGCGCCCTAGTGTTCTAGAGGTGGGCCCACCTCTACCAGTTACCACAAGTAAAGTTTTTTGAAAGTTCAGATTTTAAGTGTGTGTTATTTACGACCTACCTTTTACCTTACTTACCTTTTTAAATTATTAATTTGTTGCTAATTTATATATTTAACAAGAAAACACAAAGATTGCAATTAAAATAAAAAAGAAAACAATACAGACGTAGTAAAAAACTGTCCTCCAAAATAATAAATAATCTAACGAGTGGCAACACTCACAGGCAGGCACAATAACATAAAGGCTTCTAAACAAAACAGTTATGCGGTAGTGCCACAATTATTTGCATTCGTCGGTTTTACCAGACGCGACTAGATTAGATGCGTATAGCGATAGCTGCTATCTGCGGGTTTCCCGCTGCTATCTTGACGCCAACGCACGTCAAATTATCAAGATAGCTACAACATAATATCTTCTATTTGTCATGTAATCTAGGACAATTGCTTTCATTGGATTTTGGACTTTTTCCATATATATAGATAGCAATTAGGTTTTTTTTATCTTTGCATGTTTTACAGGTAGGCAAAGGCAGCCTAGGTAGATATTGTTATTCACAAATTTAAAACTATTCTTTATTTAAATAGATTCTTGGAAGTACTTCCTGTTATATCGTCAAATGACATAAAGCTATCACCATCTTGGAAGGCAGTTCTGCAATGCGAAATTAGAATTAGAGTCTGAAATATCACTTATGTAATACTATAACTTTAATTATAGATACACTTTGTGCATATGCTTTATTTAATATTGCTAAAATATTAAAAAAAGAACTGAAAATTGAATCAAAGGACATGTTTCTCTCATAGTATATGACACTGAGGCTGTCCTAACCCTAGTACATGTTACTGTATACGTCATAATTAAATATTACCTGGCGTGGTCGCATGGGACAATATTTTTTTTTTTTTTTTTTGTAGTAGGTAAAGCAGGGCCCGGAGTATGATTTTGCCACCTAGTTTGTGAAAAAGGTGTCGTAACACTAGATTCACTTCTTTCAGGATAGGCAGAAAGAAATATTGAAGTAAAAAAATAATGTTTAACTCACACATTTTTGTACATGCCAATGAGAATTTAAGGACAAGACATGTTTTTTTCCAGATTTCGCTCAATTGTCGAGATATTGCAAATAAAAAAGGAATATCATATACAGATAGATCAGTAATAAACAGAAATACATGCACTCCATGTTGCGAAGGAAAACAATGCATGGGAACTTGTAGATAAACCTGAAGATGTAACAATTGGGCAGTGTAAGTGGAAATATGATAGTGAAGGAAAAGTGAGATTAAGGTTGTTATTTTCTATAGCAGCAAAACTTAGCTTAGATATACGCCACCTTGATGATACCACAGCTTTTTTAAATGGTTATTTAAAAGAAACAGTGTATATGCAAAAACCTGTAGCTTATGAAACTAGTAATGCAAATAATAAAGTGTTAAAATTAAAACGTGCTATATATGGCCTTAAACAATCATCTCGTGTTTGGTATCAAAGAGTAAATAATTATTTAATAAGTTTAGGTTATCAAAAATCTAAATATGAGCCTTGTCTTTTTATAAAATGTGATAAAAATGTTAAAGTTATTGTATTATAGCATTATTTGTCGATGATTTTTTTATTTTTTCTAATTGTGAAATGACAACTAAAGACTTGATAAAAAAGTTAAGTTAAGATTTAGGCCAAATAAAACAATGTTTAGGTTAAAGCGTTCATTTGAATAAAAATGTAATAGCTGTTGACCAAGAATAATATGTAGAAAACTTTTTAATAAAATTTAATATGTTACATTGTAAAACAGCAGAAACTCCTATGGAGATAGATAAATTTAAAGTTAGAAAAATCTCAGAATAATAGTTGTGACAATAATTATCCTTATAGGTAACTATTAGGGAGTTTAATGTACTTGACAGTGTTAACCAGACCATACATTGCATATAGTGTAAACTATCTATGCCAGTTTAATAATTCATATGATGAAACTCATTAGAAACATTTAAAAAGAATTTTGAAATATTTAAAAGGTACTAAAAACTATGGTCTATTATTTTCTAAAGATGAGTCTTATATTAAGGGTTATGTATACGCAGACTGGGGTTCAGATAGTAATATAGAAAGTCTTTTTCTGGTTTTAGTTTTAAGATGTCAAATGCTGTTGTCTCATTTGAATGTTGAAAGTAGAGAAATGTAGCACTGTCCTCAACAGAAGCTGAATATATTTTAATATCAGGAGCCAGTAAGGAGGCTATTTATTTAAAAAACTTATTGTTTCAAATTTTAGGTATTTCAGAACCTATTGTTTTATATAATGATTGCCAAAGTGCACAAAAATTAATTTTAAATCCTATATTTCATCCAAGATCAAAACACATTGATATTAGATACCATTTTATAAGGGAAGCTGTAGCAAATAATTTTGTTAAAATTGATTATCTGGAAATAGCTGAAATGCCAGCAGATATTTTAACTAAAAGTTCAATCTGCATCTGTCAAACAAATATTTTACTGAAAAATTTGGCATTCTACCTGTTTCACAATATTTGTAATTTTTTTTGTGCTTAGCTAATTAAGATTATTTTTTATTTTTGTGAAGCGGAGGTGTTAATCTTATAACAAAATATAAAAAATATATTTTCCACTAGAGCCATCTGTGTTCAAGTTATGTAATTATATATTTACACTATAATAAATATCAGTCTCGTCTAAAACGTCTACTGTATATTATTTATTAATGGGAATGAAACTAATTTAAATATAATCATTCCTCTGGGTGGAGATCGAACTCACGACCAACGCGTCTTACACTCAGACTGCCTCAGGCCGGTTTTATCTACATAACAAAGATAAATAATAACCGTTTCCCAAATACAAAACAGGATGTATGGTAACGTAACCAGCGACAAGGCCCGCCCCCTTTCCCTGAGGACCAGCGTCAAACCGAAATGAACATAAATAAATAAGGAAAATATAAATATTGTTACATTTGTATTACAATGTCGACTTACTTTGATAATGTTGCAAATAATAGCTCCGCAAAGTCATCAGATATTAGAATATTGTTTATAAGATAAAGAGTATTATTGTGTTGTTATATTTTTATATTATGTTGTACATATTTCTTCAAAAATTATAGAAATCTCAATTACCAAATATATATTGTACGTGATTAGTTAAACTTGTGACATTTTAAACTATGAAATATAACCGTGCGCGATAAATAACGCCCCATATCGCCGTAAAACTGAAAAATACTATCAAATATATTTATGGGTAACAGTTTGAAAGCCGTCCGTGACAATGACGTAGTGGTGTATGTGTATGAACCACTCCCTTTCACAATCTATCAAATTCGAATAGGTATTTCCCACTGTTTCAGTGTTCTGTCTAGCATTGGCCATATAAAACTCAAATACTCGTAGTACAGTAGGCAGAGGAAATCTAGTTTTAAAACACTCCGTTCTCAGTCACCGCTTAATTTTCATTGTGTGTTGAGTGGCCAAACTCAACGCCGCACTTTGTCTTTTCAAAGCGCAGAAATTAAGATAAAAAACTTTTAAGTTTGTTCCTAAAATACATTTCCACTTTGAAGTTCCACGTTGAACTGAATTATAAAACAGTATATTTTATAAATTACTTTTTACGTTTTATTCCTAGCAAGAGCCTAGGGTGGCCAGAGAGAACGAACTTGTTAAAAAAAAGAAGATGACAGAGGTCACCTTCTTTCTTATTAGATGACTTTCTTTATTGTAAGCTAGCGGCCCACCCGCGGCTTCGCTCGCTTTAACTACATGATTATTGTTTTATTAAACAGAATTTACTGACAACTATAATTACTTCTAATTTGATTTTTTTACTACATCGTCGTAATTTCTATTTTTTTACAACAATTCCATTTTGTTTACTTTATTGTTTGTACTATGAACAATAGTGCTTTAAAGTTGCCGCTAGTTATATATAAGATTATGTTCCTTTTGACTGGCAACGGCTTCAAAAATAACAACAATATTAATTAGGTATATTAACAATATTTTCTATGCCAGTCGTGGCGCAGGGGCACAAAGTGTGATTGTAGAATCGGCTGGTAGTGGGTTCTCGATCCCCACTCGAGGAAATGAAATATTTATTTACATTTAAATTTTAATTTCTTCGCTCTGGTGTCGAGGCAAAGCGCGACGTTGAGATCCGCCACTCAATATGCAAAGCCTCCAGAACTGAGCGATAAGTGGGGAACGGAGTGTCTCAACACTAGGTTTTCCCTTACCCTGCTGTGTGCGGGATACAGCGTGAAGTTGATTTAATATTTTCTACAATTTGATTATTTAAAGTTTCTATTTTTATTAATTATTAAGTGACTTTCATAATTATTTTTATCACTTACAACGGCGTCATAAATGGTTTATTGTTTTTAACAAATTACTAATTTTACTATATTTGTTTGAAAACAAAATCGGGGCACCCCTTTTTTACAATACATTTGTTATAAAACTGTTCTCTTTCGTGACATACATATAAATATTATCGTAAATAATAATTAAAGTAAAAACCGTACGTAACGTAAGTTCTAACCATATAATACCATCTTCTTAGTTTTTCCTGCCATAGTATGATTTAGAGGATTACAGACTGTAAACGCGACGGTTTTAAGTTCGATCGTTACTCGAGGAAATGATTAGATATATTTAAATTGTTTTATGTTTACCTTTCTGGTACAGCGGCGTTGAGTTATGCCACTCACTACGCAATGTCCCTAATGCAGGCGGAAAGTGAAGAATAGTGTCTTAAATTAGTGGAGGAAAGATCCTTTGACACCGGACTTTAATGCGGCTTTTACTAATAAAATTGTACTCCAATATACGGATAAATAAGATGTTGTGAAGCAATTTGCTTCACAACACGTGCTGTGCGGTGCCGTGCTGTGCTGCGTATCCTTCTCCACCGCGCGCCTAACGCAGGAATTAAAGTCCAAGTGGCCTCCTCGTCGGAACACCGACATTTTACGTCATTCCTTAGGGAATACAATATAGGCTACCATTCGTACGCCCTAGAGGACGAGCGCCAATTGCGCGTAGTCTTAAAGGGCGTATCTAAGGAGATAGACGTCGAATACGTCTTTACCGATCTCCGTAGTAAGGGTTTCCCCGTGCGCCAAGCGCACCGGTTATACAATTCTCGCACTAAAACGAAATATGATATGATCTTGGTCATACTCGACCTCACAAACGAGGGTAAAGAGATCTTCAACTTGAAGTCGGTGTGTTCGCTCACCGGCATCAGGGTAGAACCCCCATATACCAGGGGCCTCATAGTGCAGTGTCACCGCTGCCAATTATACGTCCACTCGGCCAAAAACTGGTTCGCGCGGCCTAGGTGCGTTAAGTGCCTAGACGACCACGCCACTGCGGATTGTCACCGCAAAGTTCCCGATCCCGCCGTCCTCCCCAGCTGTGTGCTCTGCGAGACGCAGGGACATCCCGCGAATTACCCTCGCAGACGCCCCACCAGGCGCCAGGGGCTAATTCCCCCAACCGTAATAGAGAGGCGCCGGCGTTTATTCAATATGCGCCCGTCTCTCCCCCCAAGGTGAACGCGTGGTTCAGACCAGCGCCACCCTTGGCACCCATCCACCCTGCGGCGCCGGCCAAGCAGCCGTCCGCCCAGGTGCCGGTCCCCAAACCCATCCCCGCGCCGTCCCGCGCAGCCCCCGCTAACGCTGATTTAGCACTTGTGCTAGTTCGCTAGCATTTTAGACTTCAGCGAACTTAGCGTGTTCGCCAATAAACTAAGGAACACGAACGGTTCCAACCAAGCGCGCTTACAAGCGGTAAGCGAACATCTTGGACTTCTGGGAGCCATCGCGGGCTTCCAAGCTAAATAATTTTTTAAATGGCGGTCTTAAATAAATTTATTCCATTGCCCGCTGACTTGCAACTCGCGCGTATTAAGCCAAGAGTCCTGTCAATAGCGACTTTTAACGCAAACGGTGTCAAACGGCAAATAGAGCTAGTGAGCGCCTTCGCTTATACCCACCAATTAGACATCTTCTGTATACAGGAGACTTTTCTTAAACCTGGGGTTCGCAGTCCCAGTGTTGCGAACTACAGGATTGTGAGAAATGATAGGGCCACCAAAGGTGGTGGCACTATGGTTTATTACAAAAAGAATTTACACTGTATACCGCTCGACCCTACGTCTCTTGAAACCGCCGAAGCGTCGGTGTGCCAGGTTTTCCTTACAGGCCATCAGCCACTGATAATTGCCTCAGTCTACCGCTCGGGGAGCAGGCAATTACTAGAAAGCGATATTCTATCGCTACTTAGCATGGGTGACTCGGCCCTTCTGATCGAGGATCTCAATTGTAAACATAAAAATTGGAATTCGACGGTGATTCATAGCGACGGTAAGATTCTCCTCGATTTCACTACTAAATATAACGCTTCTGTTATTGGCGACTTCACCCACTCGCTTTGGTGGCCGAGGTACAGGCGAGGTCCTTGATATAGCGGTTCTATCGAATGTTAGTTTGTTACAACAATCAATGGAATCTTTTTCGGACTTTGATTCAGATCATCGTCCAGTTATTCTCAAATTAGGTGTAGAGAGCCCCTCAGACCCGCCCACCAAAACAGTGCCAAACCAAACCGGAATTTGCCCTCTAGCTATAGACTTATCAGCCTTCCCAGCTGCTTTGGTAAAATTTATGACAGAATTATTCTCATTAGACTCTCTGAGGCGGTGGAGACCAATTGTCTGCTCATCAATAAGCAATTCGGTTTCAGAAAGAAACACTCAGCGATACACCAGGTCCACCGCATGGTAGAGCACATATCTCGACACCGCGTGAGGACCTCCCTTCGCAGCAATACTGCTGCCATCTTTTTTGACATAGCGAAAGCCTTTGACAAGGTCTGGCTGGCATAACGGCTTGATTTTCAAGCTGAGGCGCGCTGGAGACTGACTGACAGACTGTCTCGTGCACATCCTGCGGGACTTTCTGTCTAACAGGTACTTTCGCTATAAAGTCGAAGGCACTCTGTCCTCCCCCCACCTCCTCCGCGCAGGCGTTCCCCAGGGGTCAACCCTCTCCCCTATTTTATATTCGCTGTACACCAGTGACATACCTCGCACCGAGTATGTTCACCTGGCTATGTACGCGGACGACACGGCCCTTTATACTTCATCGCGTAATACACGCTTACTAGCCGATAGACTTCAGAAAGCGGCCCACGCACTCGGTGAGTGGTTCCGCCTATGGAGAATTGAGGTTAATCCCAAAAAAAGTAAAGCCATCCTTTTCCCTATGGCTCGCCATATACAGGTCTCTACCATATTTCTAATAGACAAGCCCATTCCATGGGAAGAACATGTCAAATATCTAGGTGTCACTCTTGACTCCAGATTCACTTTCAAACCACATATTACGAAGGTCTGCAATAAAGCAAAATTCGTACTCAACAGATTGTATCATCTTATTAACAAGCATAGTAAAATGTCACTTACACATAAGCTGACATTATACAAAACTTGCATAAGGCCCATTCTTTCATACGCTTGTGTAGCGTTCGCGCACACTAAGCTAGATCCCCTACAAAAAGTACAGAATAAATTCTTACGTATACGCATCGGGTTGCCCCTGGTTCGTACGTAACGTCGACCTACATAGAGATTTTGAACTGGAATCGATTAACGAGCACTGCAAGCGTTTAGCGACGCGCTATTTTGAGCGCGCAGGCTCGCATGCGAACCCCCTCATTGTCACGGCGTGTGACTAGTGACTACACACCCAACGCGCACCCTAATCGCAGACGCCCGCGGAGCGTCCTTTTAGACCCAGATGACGCTATTTCGATAGCGAATGCCCCGTATGTAGTAAGGAAACCCACTACACATACACGACACAATCACACTTCGTCGTCGATGGAATCGACGACGAAGTCCAGTTTATTCCACGGCTCGGCCGCGTCTCGGCGCGGTCGGGCCCAGCGGTTAGGGACCGTTAGCTTCCTTAGATTAGTCTAATTTTGTCTCCCAGTCGTGGCTTCATGTCGCGGCTGGGTTTGCTTAGAATAGGTAAAATCCCAGCCCGCTCGACGGTTGTAAGCCGAGGTTCGAGCCCCGCAGGGGGTTCCCTTACAGCCGTCGACTCCTCTCAGGCAGCCATGTAGTGCTTGCATTTCTTCTGGGACAGAGTACCCTCTTCCCTACCCACCCGGTGTCACTGTAAAAGCCAATAGGGCTAACGGCATTACCCTTAAGTTCGAAAGAAAAAAAAACGGATAAATAAAAATATTGAAATTAGTGGTCTTAATTTTTTTATAAATTTAAAAGAGAATATTGTCTATATATCTAGTATTAATTAGAATACATCTAGTATTAAGGCAAACCGTTTCCCACTTTTCACCCAATTTTCGAGATATGTCTTGAGAGGCAGAACTCAACGCCGCGATTTCTCTAAAAAATATATTATAATTAACATTTATTGTAATTAGGATATCAACAAATATTTTTGATATCCATATATCCAAACTAATATAAAATTTGATAATAAAATCTAAGCACACAACTTAAGAAATGAAAATAAAATTGACATCCCAAGACGCGAATTAATTAAGGAAAACAAGTAAACGATACTATGTGCAGGAGTACAGCTACATATATAATAGTTTACCTAATGATAAAAAAGATGCATAAGCATAGATAGATATAAACTGTTTACAGCTCCAGACACGAATTGTGGACTTTGATCAATGACAGTTACCTCGCTGTACGATTAAATGTCACTTTGTTTTTTATTGGCACATTCTTGGAACTTATCATACTAAATCTAAAAACTCACAAACACTATTATATATATAGTTACGTCAGTTTATTTACTACTTATTATAATAACAGTCATATAACTTAATTAATACGCATTACTTTACAAAAGTAACTACGTCTCAATGACGCACTATTTGTTTCGATAAAAGGCAATTTGAAGAAGATAAATGTATAATTAAATGTGCCGATTACCGGGACGCTGTACGCGCAGGAGATACATCTCGTTCATTGAACGCCGTTTAATGGCATTTTATTGTGTGCTGAGATTGAAAAGTTTGAAATCATTGCAACTTATACAGTTATGTTTTTTAGTTTCACGATGCATCCCGCATATGGCGGGGTGGGCGGAGGGATTCAATGACATGCTTTATCCTGTCGCTGCGTTATATCAACATGGCAGAATAAAAAGAAAGAAAATGATACTAAACGTAGAAAATTAAGTTTTAATAGTAACAGTCACTTTAATACGCCGAGATTGTAGCAGTAGTAGCCTGTGGTGGTTGTGGTCTGTGAGAGCGGGTTCCAAATCCTCACCATATTAACGCCTTCAGGAAAATAATAGCTATTGGAGTTGCTTTTTCCTCTTCGTTGGTTTTATGCAGTTGGATTTTATGTTTTTTCTTATAATTTACTCAACTGTTTAGTTAAGTAGTTCCTAAAAATGATAAATACTATTCCTAGTAAAAAGTGTACATAATACATATGTATATCTAAGTATATATTGATTTTGTTTTTGAATATGTCTAACCCCGGTGACACTGTAATGATTAGATATGACTGTGTTCTATTAATATTTTTCATTGGCGTCAGTTAACAATACTAAATTTCAAATGCATGAAATTTGCTTTCATACAAATTTTGAATCTTCACTCTCTTCTAGGGTTGGAAATTCTGAAAGATTTGAAACACGTGATATATAAGTTTAGTTACTGTGAATAGATTCCAAATCTCAAATGACCAAGTCAGTTTCATCCGAAATTTCAGTATTTCTCGTTTTTTAGTGTTATTTATTAACATTTAGAAAAGAAAAAATATTTTTTTTGAAAACGTATTATAATTTGAACGTAGAGTAGCATGAATCCGTCCAAAGACGGTTTTCGAGGAGCTTGGGTGAAATATCTTTTCCCAATTTTTTATACGTTTTCTAAAAATGTATTTCTATTTTGTTCCGAAAATTAGTTTTTATCTAACATCAATGAAAATCTACTAATACACATTTTAAACATATTTTGTAAAAAGTATTTTTTGCGTTATTATCAACATTCTGAAATAACGAAAAATTCTATTACAGCAGTTACATTGGAGAAAAATATTTACTTATAAAATAAGAAAATATAAAGCTAGTCGGATTTAGCGTTGGTCTCGACTTGTCACCAGCAGCGGCGCGTCGTGTGGTGCCCTTTATAAAATGTAACGGCCAAGAATACTGTAGCTTATGTAGAGCTTAAAATATTTTTTAAAATGAACGCCGTTGGGAAAATCTTTAGTATTATTATGTTTTGAACTCTATGTATCCCGCAGATGCAAATGCACATTAGGCACAGGGAACCTAGCGCTAAAACACTGCGTTCCCCCCCCCCACATTCCGCAAAATTTTTGAAACATGACAATGAAAACAATTCATTCCTATAAGTGGGAAACGAATTCACAGCAGTTAGACGCTGTGCCGCTGCGCCACGATGAACTTGTTTTAACACTGTTTTATTTTTTTTTATTTATTTGAAAGAACCTTTTCATATAGTGACAGATTTAACCGTCCACAATACTAATTAAATCCTTATGGTGCTCCTCCTCGACCGCCACTGGCAGGGGCTACGGGTGGCAAGGGTCCTGGACC
>DWLH01001157.1:0-14145 GCA_018249795.1 Heliconius telesiphe telesiphe
AAACGTATAAAAATTTGAACGTAGCGGGACTCGAACCCGCGCCTCCTGGAAACCTGGTCGGTTTCCAGGAGGCGCGGGTTCGAGTCCCGCTACGTTCAAATTTTTATACGTTTTCTAAATAAGTATTAATGATTGCATACCTTTAGGTTTCTCGAAGGAATGATAAAACACAAAAAGTCATCTTTTTTTACTTGAAACCATCAAAAACGTGTTTGTTTCGCTCACTGACAAACCGGCGTAATAGCAGCCAATATGGCGTCGTGTATGTGTCGAGCATTAAATGAACTTATAGTTACTTATAGACGAACTAGATGCCACTAAATTTTAAATGATTTAATCGAAGTGGAGCAAGTCTCCTCCTTGGGCAAGTGTCCCGGACTCCCCCTAGGTAATCCTAGTATCAATCTAAGTAAAGAATAGGTACGTTTTAAAATCTGTTACGTTATTTTCTTTGCAATAAATAGTAGCTTAAGTACAAATGGCAAAAACAAATATGTTTGCCTAAAAATACTTTCGACGAAATTTTACAAATATTTTATATAATCGAATATTTAAATTTATAAATAATAATATTTCAATAGTTACTCTGTTTATTGGGAAATAATGTTTTTTAATCTATATTTAAAATGTTTAAGGCCAGCATGGCGCACTGAAACTTTGTATGGACTTTACACACCATGGTTTCGGATACGATACGTCAGGCACCCGTTTTCTGCCATCGCCTTCACATCAATAACTGTAGTTATTGATACAAATTATATAAATTATAAGGATTCTTATAGCTAAATATAAGAAAGCTAGCTAGCTAAATGAAGGAAAAAGTCAATTCTAATGACATAAAAAATTACTAACGTAAAATTAAAAAGGGTGGGTCTATGATGTTCTGGCATTCTGGCATTTTTACAAAATGAATATAAGAACGAACAAAAATTTAATTCTAGTACTACTTCAAAATATTCCCTTTCTTCTTTTTACAAAACTACTGTTTGAATTTATGAATCACTCTAAGATCGATTTTGAGATGCCGTTTTCATTCATAAATTATAATATAGAAATGAAGCGGCCTCTCAAGATCGATCTTACAGTTTAGAGCGAATTATAAATAAGAGCTTCAATAACACCAATACAATTGCGTAACCTAAACTTATATAACATTAATTTTCAAAAATAATAAATGAATGATGTACAAAAAGTCGTCATTTAATGAACTTATCTACATACTTTCTCTTATTTAGATTTTTTGACGTAATAACGTTTTATAAATAGACTAGCGGGCGCGCGCGGCTTCGCCCGCTTACTTGCACCCGTAGGGGTGAATTCTAAAAAAACCACGAATCACGTTTTCAATAAAATATTTTTAACATTCCGAGTTTAATTTTTTATAAAAATCGGTGGCGATTTGAAGATTTTTCCATATAAACTTTCAACCCCATATTTACTCTTAGGGACTGAATTCTAAAAAACCAATGAAACACGTGTTCAATGAAATATTTTTAAGAGTCTGAATTTCAAATTTTATAAAAATCGGTGCCGATTTAAAAAAAAATCAATACAAACTTTCAACCCCTATTTCATACCTTTAGGGTAAAATTTTCTCAAAATCCCTTCTTTTTTCACGTTTCTATCATCAGTGGTTACGGCTGTGCGTGCGTCTTACCTCAGTCAGTCAGGTACATGTCCTTTTATATATATAGATGAACGCCAGCGGCATGTACAAAAAAGCATGACTCAATGTCACGTTCCGCCTGAGCCGAGCGTGCAAGCGAGAGCTCCGAACTAGCGATAGAGAAACATGACCGGTCAAAGCATTGTGCTTATCCATTCATTGTTACTTGTAATTATTCAGTATAATTAAGGCATAAAAATATTTGGACTTATGAGTGTTAATAAATTTCAATTTATCTAAAAAAACGGAATTTTAAATTTGTTTTATTTCATAAAAGTATGCTACTTTTGTTCAATGTTTTCTTATGACGATATCACGTAAAATTATCTTTTGTAAACGGATTTTATAAACAACCAGTTTTTTTGTTTTAAAACAACTGGTGACATTTGGATGATTGCGACTGAAATACTACTAATTCCCGACTGCTAAGGAAGGGTTATGTTTTTCGCGCGTATCTAGTATGTATGTAATATTCTTTATTACCTCGTATCTCCAGAACCGCTGAACGGATTTACATATTTGAGGTATCGTTAGATTCGTATTAACAGCCCAAGTGTTCTTAGATAGGTGATGTTAATAAAAAATAATCATGGCGGCTGTGGTACGCCATTGGGCTTAGTAAAAAAAAAAATTTCGTTTCGAATACTACAATGTGGGTATCAAATTCAAGAGCTCAATTCCAGGATTTCAAAAAGGTATATCATAATTATCATTACCATAATAAATTCTAACAAAAAAATGAAAAATAAAAAAATATTTGTAAAAACAAAAACCCCGACTGCATCAAACTAAAAAGAAAATAAACAAGTCCAATAGTTTATTAGGATTAACAGTCGGGATCTATAAGTAATTCTTCAATCAATAAAATCTTTACCAGGAACCCTGCGTAATTTTAAGAGGTCTAGACTGTTAATCCTAATAAACTATTGGACTTGTTTATTTTCTTTTTAGTTTGATGCAGTCGGGGTTTTTGTTTTTACAAATATATTTTTTTCCTATTATCATCAGCTGTCATTCGCAGGAATTTTCGACGTTAAAAAACATCGACGTTGATATCGATGCTAACATCGATACAATAGTATCAGATAACTGTCGGAAGAGAAACATCAATATTTCCAAACACTAATATTTTTGAGAGGTTTACATTAACTGACTATTATTCTAATCTCCTGAAACTAATTTGATTAGTAAGTGACTAATCTTAAATTATCATTAAAAACTTTGTTTTGTATGTTTTAAAAGTCTTAATTTATTGAGTTGGCAGCAATACAGCAAAACCACTACTTCAGTACTTCTAGTGAAGTTTGGTTTTGATTACCTTTATAAACCTATTGTTAATCATAACTGATCACTAATTGAACTCGATTGTTATTCATGTTACCAAGGACTTGACATCAATGTCAAACATTGATGTTTTCTTGCTAAGCAACTATGATTTGAATATTATCTAGTATCTAGGGATAATTTCGTTGTCATTTGTCAAGTCCATATGTAATACGTCACTGTCAAAATTGAAAATAAACATTGTGATAATTAATCATTTAACCTACCCGAATAGAAATTTCTTATTAAAATATACATGGTTTTACATATTTAAAATGTCACTTGAAACTGAAGATGACTCCTTCAGTGACTTTAAGGTAGTATTTGATGATATGACATTTCTTAGATCCCGGCATAAGCTAATTCTGTTTAAATATATTTAACAAACATATGGTTTTTAGGCACCACCAATATTCGAAGATCTCGGAGAAAAGCTTAAAGAATATATCATAGAACCAGAACGATTGTCGATTCACAAATGGGAGAGATCACAGAGTCATTGGCATAGGACTACCGACATTGATTCCTTGTTCAAAATTGACGATGATGAATTAAACCTTGACACTACACTTGAAGTAAGCATTTAGAAAATACATTTATGAATAAAACTACTAAAATAAATTTAAAAAATCATAAAAATCGCTTACCGCTTAAAATTACTTAAGATATAAACGAAGTGTTCATATGTGATCCTTATTTTTTAGTAACATGTCTTTATATAAAACTTAAACTTAGAGGCCGATCGTGGCGCAGTGGCACAGGGTGTGACTGTAAAATCGATTTTACAGTTTGTCGATTTTACAGGTTGTGGGTTCGATCCCCACTCGAGGAGATGAAATATTTACTTAAATTTATATTTCCTTTTCTTCGCTCTGGTGTCGAGGCAAAGCGCGGCGTTGAATTCTGCCACTCAACACGCAATGCCTCCAAAATTCGGCAGAAAGGGGGGAACGGAGTGTCTTAACACTAGGTTCCCTCTGCCTACCCTGCTGTGTGCGGGATACAGCGTGAAGCTAATAAAAAAAAAAAAAAACTCTTAATGGCAAGAAAGAATAAACTATAAATTAATTATAATAGTGACTACTTACTGTTGTTCATATCATTGATCTGTTAAACTTCACGCATACTTAGATAAGAACTAATCTCATAGTAACATATGACAATATAAATTTTTTAACGCCAGTCGTGGTGAACAGGCCCAAAATGTGACTGTAAAGGCGACTCAAGGAAATGAAATACTTCATTACTAAAGTGTAAACCAGTTCACCACCATATCTGACTTATAGACCTTCTATTGGATACGGTCACAGTAAAATTAAAGAATTAAATACTTTTTCTATAAAGGTAGTTCGAGATCCCATAACAGGAGAAATAGTTGGTCTAGAGGAAATAAATATACCAGTAGAGGATGAAGATGAAAGTCTTTCAATGTCAAGAGCACCATTGCCACCCAGTCTTGCTACCAGAGGCAGCACCACTCAAAATCCATTTCTTCCTGCTGGTTTCGAAGAAGAACTTCAAAAAATGCTTGATGAAGCAGCTCAAACTAAGGAAATAACAATAAATTTGGAAGATGATGAACCAGGAAAATTTTTGGGTGAAGGTATACTATCTTTAATTAAAGCATTTACTCTCTACCAACCCCAAATTAAAAATAAATCTACTAGTGTCGCCATCAAAGTGTTCTACAAATAAATTACCTTAATCATCATAATCTAACTTAATTTTTTTTATTTATGAAATATTTTATTTAATAATCACAACATTATTTACAATTTTATAATGATCCTTGAAAATTAAATATATATTTTATGCAAACTTGCAGAGCTATTGACAACACCGCCAGGGTCAGAGCAAAGTGTTGTATTTGCAAGTGATGGGATTACCTTACAAGATGAAGGCAACAAAAATGAAATACAAGAAGAAAAAATTGAAGAAATTGATCTGCAAGTTAATATTAATTTAGAGGAAGTAGTAGAAACTAATGCTCATTTAGTTGGTGAGTCTTTAATATGTTAATATTAATTTAGGCAATTGTCACACAGTGGTGTGACTAGTGTGACTGTAAACAAACCCACTACCATAGTAGTGGGTTTTATTTCTACTTGGCAGAATAATGTAATGTTTTAATTTTCTTGCCCTGGTAACAAGACAAAACATGACTTTCCGCCCCTCAATGCTTGAAAGTTCGCAGCAAATGGAGAACAGAGTGACTTATTTGCCTATCCTGCTGAATATGGGATACAAAGTGAAGCTGAAATAAAAATATGATGTATTTTTATAACTTTAAGGTCTCTGGCAAGAAGATTCTGACATACAACAACCTAAAAAATCACAACCTAAAAAAGTAGAATTACATGTGGAAAGAGAAACTGAAAGTCCTGAAGATAATTTCTTAGAAAGCACCGTAATAAGACCTCCTGTGGAACTGCCAGAGATACCAGTGTTAAACATTACAAATTCTAATGTTAAACTTGGTGTGACGTCTACGGAGTGGGCTGAAATGATTGATGTGTCATTGCCTGTGCCTAATTTTAGAGAGCAAATAAAAGATATGGCACATGAATTTCCATTTGAATTAGATAATTTTCAAAAACAAGTAAGTATTCAGTAGTAATGTATATGAGAATATTCTTCATTAGAAAATGTATAAAAATTTTACCATAATGGGATTTGAACCCGCGCCTCCTATGCGTTCTCATCAAGCTATGTTGAAATTATTATATACTTGTTATTACTTATTTATGTTGTTTGCATCTCTGAAGGGATATGTTTACAAATTTCTTGCAAGAGGGAATGCTATTTATTAAATATTTTTAACATTTTTAAAGTGTTATTTATTCCACAATTAGGATAGAAAAATACTTAATTAGAAAACATATAAAAAAAAAAATATTGAAAAATACTTATTTAGAAAATGTATAGCTTAGCGGTCAGAGCGCACGAACGGTTTCTAAGAGGCGCGGGTTCAAATCCCGCTACGTTTATATATTTATATGTTTTCTAAAAAAGTATGTTTCTTTCCTAAGTGTGGAATAATACTTTATAAATGATAAAAAAAAATATAGGGAGGGTCCCTATGCCTACCTTGAGAAAGAAGAGAATGTTAAGACAATCTCTTCCCCAGTAAGACAATTCCTCTACTCCCCAATTCTCCCCACTTTTCGCTGAATTCTTGAGTTACAAAACCCAAAAAATGAAAATATTTAATATCTCATTCCCTCGAGAGTGAATCGAACCCACAACCGTCGCACCTAAAGCACTTCACTTAATTCACTTCACTTAAAGCAGCCTTAATTCACTTTTTTCTATTCTAATATTTCAATATTTTGTAAATAAGTATTTTTTTATTGTCCTGTTTTTGAAGTCATCTATATACTGTCCAACTGATAAATTCAGAGTTATAGAAACATTAAAAAAGGCAAAAAGTAATTAAAAAAAAAAGTAATTTATATAATTTGTTTTTTTTTAATAAATAACAATATATTTAATTACTAAAATAAAAGAAATTTTAAATGTAAACATTGTTCTTAATATTATAGGCTATATTAAAATTAGAAGAAGGGCATCATGTCTTTGTTGCAGCACATACTTCAGCCGGGAAAACTGTTGTTGCAGAGTATGCCATTGCTATGTCTAGAAGAAACTGTACAAGGTGATTTATTTATTTTATTTTTAATGAAAAAAAAAACCAGTATTTTTTTAAATAATAAAACCAAAAAAAAATATATGGCTAAATTAATATTTCCATCTCCTCGCTCTGGTTTCAAAGAAAAGCGCGGCGTTGAGTTCCGCCACAAGAATTCGACAGAAAGAAAGGAAAGGAAAACAGAGTGTCTTAACAGTAGGTCCCCTTTGCATACACTGCTGTGTACGGGATACAGCGAGAAGCTGATTAAAAAAAATATATGTTGAATACTACATATACTCAGTTTTAACATGAGTAGACTTTTATTGTTCACCATCAACACTTACAGGTTTATCGGTAAAATTAACTAAATAGCTTCCGCTCATGATATTATTTCTTTCCTAAGTTTGAATATCCTGGGCACCTTTATGTCAATATTCGGATTGGTCGTCGATTATGTTGACTGTGGTGTAGTTAACTAATTTCGTAGTATCCTTATTGCCTCCTTATCTCGGTTAGAAATAGCCCATTCGATGTTGTATTCCACTATATCAGTCACGGAATCTTCATTTGCCCTGCGCAAGAACATGCCGATAGCGTCTTCCTCGGTGTCGCTGTAGAAAAGCATCCTTTTGTGGTTATTGTTAAAGCGACGACAGCGTTTGATATGCTGTCGTGTACGGGGATCTTGATGGTCTTAGCTTGGATGATAACTACTGACTCATATGTAATCTCCTGAAATTCGGCGATGGTCAGGATGCACCAGTTCCCGAACCCCTTTTCGTATCCTTTTCTGATAAAGTCCGCTTATATTTTAAATAATTTATGAACAAATAGTATCAAAAATGAATAACAAATAAATAAATCAGCTTCACGCTGTATCCGGCAGACAGCAGGGTAGGCAGAGGGAACCTAGTGTTAAAACACTCCGTTCCCCACTTTCCGCCGAGTTCTGGAGGCATTGTGTGCTGAGTGGCGGAACTCAACGCCGCGCTTTGTCTCGACACCAGAGCGAAGAAATGAAATTATAAATGTAAATAAATATTTCATTTACTCGAGTGGGGATCGAACCCACCACCAGTCGATTTTACAGTCACACTTTGTGCCCCTGCGCCACGACTGGCTTCAACAATTTAGTAATTTGATATATATATATATAAATTCTGTCTGTTCTTCTCTACTATGAGCTATATTAGAACAGCTCAACCACCTATAGTAGTGTACTAAAGTGTTTGCTTAAAATATAATAAAATAATATTTAGTGTATTATTTAATTTCAGAGCCATATACACTTCACCTATCAAAGCATTATCAAATCAAAAGTATAACGATTTTAACAAAACATTTGGTGAAGTTGGTCTTTTGACTGGTGATCTACAAATAAACGCCACAGCCTCCTGTTTAGTAATGACCACAGAGATCTTACGCTCCATGCTGTATTGTGGCTCTGATGTTACTAGAGATTTAGAGTTTGTTATATTCGATGAAGTCCATTATATTAATAATGCTGAGGTAATTATTATTATACGAAATCCTGTGATCATGTATGTATTTCTTGGCCTTGTACAGTATGTTTGACGAGTCGTGGCCGCATTGTTCACGTTGAAAGAAAATAATTATAAGAGATATCCTACATCGTGTGTGCCATCTACAGCTAACTTCAAAGTGGGCGATGATGATTGATGATTGATGATGATTCGTCGATGGTACTATACTCAATAAGAATAATTTTTTACATTTTTAAAGAATTTGTGTATGTTCATATGTAATTCCTTTTAAATAGATTTTTACTTAAAAACATATACTTAATTATTATTAAGTAATGTTTACGTTTTATTGTAAATTCGTTTTCGTTTGTGCAAAAATGTATAATATATATCTTTTTAACTCGACAGATTCTATCAATGAAAACAGATTATTTTAATTTTTCCCCCCATTTCAGCGTGGTTACGTTTGGGAGGAAGTATTAATATTATTACCGGCTCACGTCAGCATTGTGATGTTGAGCGCGACTGTACCCAACACGCTGCAGTTCGCCGACTGGGTGGGGCGCACTAAGAAACGTAAAGTGTACGTAGTGTCTACGCCTAAGCGACCAGTGCCATTGTGTCACTATTTATATACAGGTTTGTCTAAGCTTTGTTGTTTTGTTAATACAATAAAATGTTGTTTTGTCATATTATAAGGAATAAAAGAAGTTGGTTGGTTGATTGGTTTAAATAATGTAAACATCAACGAACAAAACACAAATTATACTATGGATGATCTGACCAAATATATATTATTTTGTTTTTAGCTTCACATTTTTTTTACATATAGCAAAGTACATTACCCAAATATGAGACGATGATTATTGAGTAGTGGTACTTGACGCTGCTCTTTGTCTACCATAGCAGAGAAATGAAAACATTTTTTACTCTGAGTGGGGCTCCAGCTCTAAACTTCGGTGTTGCAGCCAGATGCTGTATCACTGCGACACAATAAAATAAAAATATTTTTTAGCTTGTGTCCCGCACATAGAAGGGTAGACGGAGGGAACCCCGGAACCTAGTATTAAGACACTCCGGTCTCATTAAGACATTTCCATTCCGCTCTTTCCTCAACGCCCCGCTTTGTCTATCAGAGCGGAAATAAAGAGATGAAAATATTTTAACTATAATAATCATTCCCCCGAAGGGCGAGATTCCACATCCATCACGCTTATGGTGGGACGCTATAACTTCACCACAACGGCCTCAGCATTTCTTTGAAATAAGAATTATTAAATATGTTTCTATCAAATTCTTAGGGTCTGGTGGTAAATCTAAAAATGAAAGGTTCCTAGTGGTTGATCAAGAAGGAAACTTTTTATTGCGAGGGTACAATGAGGCCGTGGCTGCTAAAAAGGCCAGAGAAAATGATCACAAAAAGAATTTCGGACCCAAAGGTAGGTTTTAATAATCAAAGATGTAAAAGAGTTGTATACTGAAATATAGCTATTGCTAATAAACCGTCCTGTCTCGTGTTAAAATTAATTTTAAATCCTTAATGAAAACAATTAAA
The DNA here is from genome assembly GCA_018249795.1 of Heliconius telesiphe telesiphe. Taxonomy (NCBI): domain Eukaryota; kingdom Metazoa; phylum Arthropoda; class Insecta; order Lepidoptera; family Nymphalidae; genus Heliconius; species Heliconius telesiphe. The sequence continues at coordinate 9,660 of DWLH01001157.1, forward strand.
AAAATGTTACTGATATGTAATTGTATTTAATAAATGTAATAAGAGTTATTTGAGAAAATATATGTATTTTTATTTTAAAAAAAATACAAAATTACAGGTGGTAAACAATTTTCGAATGTGAAAGCTGAGCAGACGATGTGGGTTGCTTTCGTAGACCACCTCCGAACGTCCGACAAGTTGCCCGTCGTGGCTTTCACTCTATCACGAAACAGGCATGTCATTTTTATTTAAATATTTTTATACGTTTTACAGGAGGGGGTGTGGGCAATGCCCCGCCGTTTTATTTTTTGTTTGTTTTCTAAGGTAATGTTCTTTTTTTTAAATTAAGTATACACCGATTTGGACTAATTTGTAACAAATAAATTATTATAAATTCCACAAAAAAGAAGTAGCTGTAAGTAAAAGCATGGTAAAAATAACAACGATTTGCAAAATTTGGTATATTTTGTAAGTCATTACATTAAGGTTACATGTATCAATGAACTACAAATTATTACAGTTCGCGAGGCTTAAGCTGAGCTTTGCACTTGTGTGAGTGATTATAAATGTAGAATCAGTAAAAATATATAAAAATTTTATTAAAAATCAATACAAGAATATCTAACATAAAAATAAATATCAATGCTAACTTTGGTTTTTACTTTTAATAAATGAAACAGAAAAATAAAACGTCACCAATTAAATCTGTTTAGGCCAGGCAATTGACGTCACTTCTATACTATATATGAACACTCACACATATTCAAAGTTTAGCTTAGACCTGTACCTGTGAACTGTAACTGATGTTGTGAACACTATTTATTCCTTTTTTAGGTGTGATCAAAATGCAGAAAACTTAATGTCAGTAGATTTAACAACTGCAAAGGAAAAAAGCCATATAAGATTATTTTTTTCAAAATGTCTCCAGCGTCTTAAGGAACCGGACAGAAAATTACCTCAAGTATGTCGTATGTTACTTTTGCTGTATAAAACGTCGCCCTAAAATTAGCTCTAAATGAATGTATTTAGAGCTAATTTTATGGCGACGTTTTATTTATTTAAATTTTTCTGTTGTAGATTTTCTTATAAAAGAGTTTTTAATTATTTTCTTTTAAATTTTCAGGTAATCAGGTTACAGCGTGTCTTAGAAAATGGTATAGGTGTACATCACAGTGGTATATTGCCTCTTCTTAAAGAAATTGTCGAAATGCTTTTCCAAACAGGTTTTGTAAGTGCTGTGATATAAGATTAGTTGCTTTTCTATCGTTTTAATTTTTAGTTTCAATTAAATATAGCGACGCAGTGACAGTATTTTTCTGGAAATTTGACTCGAGCTTAGCCCCCAATTGGGGTAATTAATTATTAATTTATTTCAAATTCTTCTTATATTGACAAAAGATGGCGCCGAGATACGGCCCTCACTATGCAATGTTTTGAAATTGGGCAGTAGAGAACAAAGTGTCTTGACACTAGACTTTGCCTATCCTGCCAAAGCGGGAAGCGTGCAACTGAAAAATAATAGGAAAGCGTACACTATCAGAACTATTACAATATCAAATTTAGTATTTAAAAAAATATATATTTTAATTACATTATTCTATTATATTCAACTTAGTCATCAATTGCAATTTAATAAATTGACACCTTCGTCTTTAAATTATAATAACTAAAATTAACATCAAAATTCAATTCAATTCAATTACAAAAATGAATTGCAGGTTAAAATTCTATTCGCAACGGAAACGTTCGCAATGGGCGTGAACATGCCGGCGCGGACCGTCGTGTTCGACGACATTACCAAGTTCGACGGACTGCAGTCGCGGAGCCTCGCGCCGGCGGAGTACATACAGATGGCGGGGCGGGCGGGGCGGCGAGGTGCGTAAACGTATTCTACGGTTGATTTACATTTGTAATCTAATCTAATCTAGTTTCACGCTTTATCCCTAGCGGGGTAGTCAGAGAGAACGGAGTGCCAAACGGTGCTACGGTTTTAAATTTCTATTTATTTGTTAATACATTTATATTAGATTTTAGGATTTTTCTTAATTTTGTATTATTTTCTTCTTGTGAAATCGGAAAACCTATCTGTATGGTGATTTGTACTGTAATAGCGGAGAATAAAGTGTCTTAGCGTCGTTCAAAATTGTTCAAGGGTTACGCAATTCAGAGGATTGAGGTGTCTATGTAGGGCATTGCAGTACAATAGGCTTTGTGAACTTTGCTCGTTTCGGAAAGAAAATAATTAAAAATTCCCTCGAAGAAATATTTATATCTAAATTGTTCACTTTTCGCTAGTTAAGTAAACTCAAACATATACATAGTACTTCACTAACTTCACTAGAAGCACAAAGAGTATAAAATATTTTTTATTCATATTTTTGAAGCATACATTTTTTTTCGTGTATTAAACAGGCTTGGACGCAACCGGCACTGTGATTATTCTGTGCAAGGAAGGCGTGCCCGATCAAATGACACTAAAAGGCATGATGTTGGGAACCCCACACAAGCTATCTTCCCAATTCAGATTGACATACGCAATGATATTAAGCTTGCTGAGGTATAAAAATATTATTTAATTATATTCTTTCTTCCCTTCCTTACATTATGTGAAACGATTAGTTAATTGTGAATATAAAAAATATACATATGCATATGTTATTATAAATTTGGATGTTACTTAATCGTCATGCAAGCCAATTAATCAACCAATCCGTTAATGGTAGGTACGCAATATACAGGTTCACATTTTGATTTTTTTTAGGGGTTTTTACAATTAAAGTTAATATCAAATTAAATATATCGGTCTTTTGGAGCGCAGAAAAAAAATAATTATGAGAACACACTAAAAACACAACAAAAATATTGTAAATCTACATTTGTAGTTCGTTTTAATACAAAAGTTTATCAACTTTTATAAGTTGTACTATCGGTTGATCACAACCATGAAACTAACACGGAACAGTTCAGTTTAATATTTAATCTAATCCGACTCGCTCTTGACCGATTTATTAATAGTTATATGTAATTTTTTTTCAGAGTAGCAACAGTATCGGTGGAAGGTATGATGCAGCGTTCGTTCCGCGAGTTCCATCAAATCTGCCAAGCGGATAACTATCGCAAACAACTTCAAATCGCTGAAAAAGAATATTCAGAGAAGTGTAGCACTCCTTTGGCATCACATTTATCTCTTTTGGCAACATTTTACGACACTGCCGCTTCTTATATAGATGTTCTAAATGATATAATGCCTATACTTCTAAATCAGTCTAAAGTAGTGAAGGAACTGGTCGCTGGGAAAGTTTTGATTTTGGCATCCGGGCCCTATATTAATCAGCTTGGTATTTTCTTGAATAGCAGTGGTAAGGTTTATTTTTTTAATATATACTAAGTGGAATAGTATTAATAGATTTTTTTTTATTGGATAATGCCAGTGGAAGCCCGTGGTTACATTAGCTGGCAACACTAAAAAAATATTCTATAATATTAAACATCTTTTATTATTTTAATCAACTTCGTAAGATGGAGGAAAGAAAGTCATCATTCCTTAAAACATTAATAATACTTTGACTAAAAGTAAAAGTAATATTTAAAAAAATTGAATAAATTAATATTTGGTTGAAAAATATTATACTTGTCAATATTATAATGTATTTTTTTTTAATTCACGCTGTATCTCACGTAGAGTTAAGACATTCCGTTTCCCACTTTTCGCTGCGTTTTCTCTTCTTATCAGAGCAAAAAAAATATCGCGTCTTTAATGAAATATAAATATATTTAGATACTCATGTTTACAGGTCCAAGACAAACGCCATTCAAAGTGTTAGTTCTCAATACAGTGGAAGCGGATACAAATAAATACAACTTTGATGTCGACGACAACTGGTATGCGATGCTTGGGTTTTCAGCACTCTATGATTATATAGGTAAGGTATAGTTAAATGTTTATTTTCTATTATTTTTTTGCACAAAGTGTGACTATAAAACCGACATGTTGTGGGTTCGATTCCCACTCGAGGAGATGAAATATTTACTTAAATTTATATTTCCATTTCTTCGCTCTGGTGTAGAGGACAAGCGCGGCGTTGAGTTCTGCCACTCAACACGCAATGCCTCCAGAATTCGGCAGCAAGTGGGGAACGGAGTGTCTTAACACTAAGTTCTCTCTTCTTGCCCAGCTGGGTGCGGGATACGGCGTGAAGCTGAATTATTTTTTTTCCTTGAATTTTTATAAATTCGTTTTAAACATACGTATTAAATGTAAACCTTTTCTCGAACGTCTTATCGACGACTATAAATCGCGAAATATTTATATTATATTTCTTTCTGGGTTCATGCTCTTTTATTTTCTAGTAATATAGTAGAATGGGTTCCTATAAACCCTTTTTTTTCGTAACTATTTGCAGGTACCGATGAGAGCACAATGGATCATACAATATTGTGTATGGCACCCAAGAATGTGAGGGCCATCACAAAAATGAATCTCAAAATTGATGCCAATATCATTATA
>DWLH01001158.1:0-14137 GCA_018249795.1 Heliconius telesiphe telesiphe
ATAATTTAAAGAATTTTTGAAATTTCATATATAATATTTTTATGTACCTATTTAGACTTCATTTATATGTAAATTTCGATTCAATTGACGCCAATTGCTGCATTCATATCACAAGAATAGATTTATTATAGTTTATGTGACATTTATTTAAGATTAAGAATAGTTTTTATCATTCATAAAACAAATACAAAAACTAAATCATTTTATATAACTAATATTATATAATTTTCTCACGAGAAGAATTCTTATAACAATTAATTATAAAGCTATCAGATTTGACATATTATATTATTAGATATCTTTATTACTATTGTTATTAAAACATTATAAACATCATAAGTTTTTTCACAACAACCTTTGCAGTTCTTTAGATATATTACTAAAAGTTTTTAGTAATATATCAAAATTTTCTTTTTAGTTTCATGTTGTATTCGGCTCACAGCACTGTAGGTAGAGGAAACCTAGTGTTAAGACACTCCGTTTCCGATTTTCCGTCGAATTCTGGAGGCATTGCGTGTCGGTTGTGGCGCGCGCTTGTCCTCGACATTTCATTAATTATTTGACAAATTATATTAGTACAATTAGAATGGACTATTATTTAAAATTAAAGTTTGAGTATTTTAACTACTTATATATTATTTATTTATTTCTTCTGTGTGCAATAAATAACATTCTATTCTATTCAACTTACATAAAGTACTAAAGCCGTTCACGAACAGTAATTCACTGGAAAATGGGTTAAAAATAAAAACGAACACGTTTTTCTGCATTTAAGTACGTAAGAACATCTGTAATAACAGTTAAAAAACACAATGAAGAGCTAAACACGAAATATCTTTATTGTTAAACGTTATGACCTCAGGTGTATTCTATTAATCCAACACCAAATCAAGAACGGCACGCTATAAAAATGACCAGTTATTTATTATTCGCGATTATGTAATTACGCGGTTTTGTTACGAAATTAAAGTAAGAATCATTCACGAAAGTAAAATAGTTCATGAAAATGAATATAAAGAGACAAGTTGTGCCGCAGCGGCACAAAGTGTGACTGAAAACGCGACTGGTTCTGGATTCGATCCTCACTCGAGGAAATTAAATATTTATATAAATTTATATTTACATTTCTTCGCTGTGGTATCGAGGCAAAGCGCGGTGTAGAGTTCCACTTAACACGCAATATTTCATCAGAATACGGCGGAAAGGGAACTGAGTGTCTTAACACTAGATTCCCTCTGCCTACCCTGCCGTGCGGGATACCTACAGCGTGAAGCTGATAAAGAGACAAGAATTGCGGTTACGCGGTTATGTTCCATTTGTCGAGTTAAATACACTGTTGTTTAATAGAGTTGTGGTCAATCTTAATTATATTAGCTTTGACCGATATACATGGTCCCGTCGGCTTTGGTACAGAACATACAGTAGCATTGTGCATTTCGATTTCCGTCCTGATATTTATTCGATATATTATATGTGTGAAGAATATGCAAACCAAAAAACTAAATGTTTAAAACAATTTTTTATAGCTTCATAATTTTTTTGCAGGGGGCAGGCAGGGGGAACCTATTGTTAAGACATTCCGTTCATTACTTTAAATTCCACACATTGCGCGGCGCGCAACGCCGCGTTGAACGGAACTAAACGCGGCGTTTTGTGTTGTTTGTTGTGTTGAGGAAAATAATAATGATTCATTCCCCTGAGTAGGAAACCCACAACCGTCGCATTTACAGTCAGACGCTGTGCCATTGCGTCACGAAGACCTCCCAAGTTAATTATTGAATTAAAATAAGCGAGAAAGAGTTATGTGCTTATTGTTTTGTAATTTTGAAATGTTTATTTGGATCTCAACCTTGAGCTTATAAAATTATTTTGACAGCATAATCAGCTTAGTGTCCGCTTTCTACCTTAATACTAGATTGATATTAATATGCAATAATATTAATTTTAAATATCCATTCTAAATTCTTTTCTAGAACCTAATTGATGAGTAATACTCGTATGTACATCCATATACACGATATATGTAAGATTCAGAATATTAATTACAACTAAGAGACTCTAATACGATAGGTCTTATCATAAATCTTGTATAAAAATATTACTTTTTTAACACATAAAACTTTAAACTATAAAACTATTTATATTGTTTCATACGGTGTTTACAGAAAAAGTGAAAAAACACTCGTAGCTATTAATATTTAGAGATTTTAATGAATGGATCTCTGATAGAAATCTGCTGGGGGCTGGGCATGCAGCTAAGCTGTTTTTTTTATTATATAAGAAAATTTATTAAAAGTTTTATAGTTTATTTAAGTCTTATAGATTTTGACAAGACAGGTCAATAAAGTAACCGTCATGATGTAATGGAGAACTGTCAAATTATAGACAATTCTTCTCGGTTCAAATCTTTCTCCGCTGTAAGTAAATATTTAAATATTAAATGATTATATTAGGTTATATCGTATTATGGATAATATATTATGGATTTATATTATGGATATAATAATTTAATGCTAGTTTCTCTCTTTTTCCATTCATCCCGGGAAATGGAGAAGATGTGTTACGATAAACAACTATTCAAGTATAAGTTCCTTGACCCAACAGATTAAAATGTTGCATTTGAAAGGACGAGTGTCTCAAAGTAGAAGCTACGCATAACAATCAGCTGATTTAGAACAATAGCGCTATGATCACGCATATCTAATATACGGGAGAAAACAACTACTTGCATTCAAACGTCAGTTGGATTTAATATGATATTTATAGTTTTTTTTTTAAGAATAATTATTTGGTACCTATTTATAGCTATCTAATAACTAGGGAAGGGAAGAAAACTGAACCTAGTGTTAAGTCATTCAGTTCCCCACTTTCTGTTAATTTGTTTTCAAGGCTTTGGGTGTTGAGTCGCGGAAGTCAACGCCGCACATTACCTTGATATTCGAGGAAAGAAATGAAAATATTAAATATTTAATTTCCTCGAGTGGGAATCGAAGTCATAACTATCGCATTTACAGTCACATGCTTGTGCCACTGCGCCACGACGAGATTATTAAAAGTATGTTGCTTTATAATGCTTATTATGATTGTTAAAATTATACTTTTACATCCGTCTGTTTTTAAACCATAAAAATTAACTTAAAACATTTTTTAATAAGTATTTAATTACTTTAATATAATCAAATGTGTATGACCAACATTGTCGAGATATTATCTCGGCGAAATGCGGAATTTTTAAACCTATCAATTAAAAAAGCGGAAACCTTTCGCCAAAAAAGGGGAAAAAAATTATAATAAAAATTTAATTTATTACTTATCCGTTTATTTGCATTTGAAATAAAGTATGTAAGGCAGTTCAGTAGTAAATAAGTTTTTAGAATAGTTATACATAAGTCACGATTATAGTTATTTGTATTTCTGTCAAAACTTAAAGCAATAAAAAAAATCTAGACTACGTGGAATAATACGTGAAAAATCTGATAAGCCTGTCTTGATTTAATTTTGGGGTAAAAATTGGGACGTCCCGCCAAAATCGGGAGGTCTGGCAACCTCTGATTACGGCTTATTAAACTTAAATTATTAATTATTATGTGTGAAAATGAATGGGTGTAAAATGAAATGAAACGTAATTGACGTCTTACTCACTCACACTGTACTACCATAGCATAATAAAATGCAGACGTTTCAAAATATACGTATTGACTTTTTCGCTAAGATGTGGAAAGATCTGAATTAATTCTTTTTTCTTTGCTTATTACTATATTTAGCACGTAGGGTATGTAAAGGGATTTAGGGTAATGATATTCCGTTTCCATTATGAAACTTCCGTTCCCCACTTTCCGCCGAATTCTGGAGGCATTTCGTGTTGAGTGGCGGTACTCAACGCCGCGCTTTGTCTAGTAACTAGAGTGAAGAAAATATAATATATGAAAATATTTAATATTTTATTAGGTGTGGATCCGAATTCAACTCAAGGAAACTTATGATTCCAGCACATGAAATGATTTTTCAGTATGGATAGAATAAGCACGGCGTTGCTAATTAAAAAAATACTTAAAATACTTATATTATCTTAATTTTTTATATACTCTTAAAATAAAATAAGTATTTTTTTTATTTAGCTTCACGCTGTATCCCGCACACAGCAGGGTAGGCAGAGGGAACCTAGTGTTAAGACATTCCGTTCCCCACTTTCTGCCGAATTCTGAAGGTATTGCGTGTTGAGTGGCAGAACTCAACGCCGCGCTTAGCCTCGACACCAGAGCGAAGAAATGGAAATATAAATTTAAGTAAATATTTCATCTCCTCGAGTGGGGATCGAACCCACAACCAGTCGATTTTACAGTCACACTTCGTGCCGCTGCGCTACGACTGGCCTCAAGTAAGTATTTATATTATTATTAATATCTATAATCTTACTACGACTCAAATGTTTGTAATTACCACATTACCAAACTCATTGTTCACTGTGAATATTTTCGTAACATAATGGACAATTTGACAATGCAGATATTTAAAAAAAATGAATAACTTCTAGTAATAAATAATAAATTAAGATAATAAGTTCTCAAAGTTTTGACGGTGTAATCGCACATGTTGTCCACGGCCATGTTTACTCTGTGGCGAGTGACTCGTTAACGTCTCGAGCTCGACTGTTAAATTGCACATGTGCGTAATAACACAATTTTATTGTTACATACCACTTTATTAATAATGTATTTAGTGAGGTATGAAGTTGTTAAATGAACATGATCATCTTTGTTCTTTTTATATAACTTTTTTTCTTCAGCTTCAACCTATTGTTAAGTCACTCCGTTTCCCACTTTCTACTGAATTCTGGAGGTATTGTGAGTTGACTTAACGTAGCGCTTTGCCTTCACATCAGAGCTAAGAAATGAAAATAATTAATATTTAATTTCCTCTAATGGGAATCGAACTCATAACTTCGCCTTCGCTTCGTTTACAGTCTAAAACTAACTATAATAGATTATTATTATATTGAACTTTACGTTGTTTCCACATAGCAGAATAGGCAGGGGGAACCTAGGAACTCAATACTTTCCGCCCAAGTATTGGGTAGTGTATAGAACTCAACGCCGCGTTTTACCTCTTTATCAGAACGATGAATACATTCATCGTTCACAAAACTACTACAATAAAAATTTTTTGAAGTATAATTAAAAAAATATATATCTCAGGTTTATCACGCATGTATTTTTTTATTATGAAAGAGAAAAATATTTTTTATAATTTTTTGCATACTAGTAGCAATTTCTTATAGTGAAACAGTCTATTTCGTATTTGTTTAAATATAAACTAAGTGAAATACTATTAGATTTATTTAAAATAAACGCGAACGGCGATATTATGTAAATTATTTACAAGATATGTATATGAAATTATATAATTTATTCTAAATATTTAAATATTTATTTGCAAAAGATTTACTTATGTATGTAAATATCATTTACATTTTACTCCCGATTAGTGGTTTAACTTAACAACGCCCTATTCAAGACGCTAAGCATAGATATTTGGGAAAAGGAACTCTAATAAGATAGTTTAGCGAAAAAAATATATGATTTCATTTATGTAGAGGCTGATTTAATTTTCATATTTTTAAAATGTTACATTTACTGTTGTTACTCAAGTAGGAACGCAGAAATATTGAGGGCAGATTGGACGAGTTCAATTGAATCATTTTTTTTAGCTTCACGCTGTATATTGCACATCCAGGGAACAGCAGAGGGAACCTAGGAACCTAGTGTTAATACACTCCGTTCCAATTAAGACACTTCCGTTTCCCGTTTTCCGCGGAATTCTGGAGGCATTGCGTGTTGAGTGGCGGAACTCAAGTTTTGCCACTTAAATTTCGAATAAAAGCTTTATATACTTACATGCTGATTAATGTTATTACGAACTAATATTTTAAATGAGCAGCCTTCAACCATAAAAGTTAATGTAAGTATTAATAACTGCCGGTATCTGCATCGTTTGGATTGTATTGTGACATTTTTGTTTACATTATAATTGATATTTACTTAATACTAGCGATCCGTTCGCGGCTTCGCCCGCTTGAATTACGTAATCATTCTTTTACTAATTTGTATTGTTTTCGTTTTCTAATAATAATATAATTTTATAAATAATATCTATATTAAAAAGTAAATGTTTAGCCGACTCTATGAAACAGTAATTTATAGCAAATTCATCGAACATAAATACATAAAATGGTATAGATTTATTATTTATAAATCGATTGACATAAAACAAACACTAAAATTAAATCAGCTTCACGCCGTATCCCGCACACAGCAAGGCAGAGGAAACCTAGTGTTAAGACAGTCTGTTAATAAAATCGTCGTTTCTGTGATTAGCGTGAACAAACGCACAAATAAACAGACAAAAGGATCTCTGCAAAGCAGGCTAGAGAGTGTACAAGAGCACAAATAAAGGATTTCTTTATTTTTTTTTATCTTCACGCTGTATCTTTCCCGCAGCAGCAGCAGCAGCAGGGTAGGCAGAGCGAATCTGGGGACCTATTGTTGAGGTACTGCATTCCCGACGTTCCGCCAAATTATGGACGCATTGCGTATGGGCGGACTCAATACTACACTTTGCCTCCTTACCCGAGCGAGAAAACTTAAAATAATAAATATTTCATTTTCTCAGAGGGAATCGAGTACACTCGTGTCTCTGCGCTACGAATGGCCTCCTCGAACTTTTATGGCGAAATTAATATAATGTCAAAAAAATATAAATAATATATAATGTCAAATGCGACGCTTACTTTGTACGCTTCATTACAATACAATTATTTTAAATACGTTGTCATGTATTTTTAAAATGTTTTTTTACGAATGTTTAATCTTTTTCGAGGCCGTTTTGGAGCAAGGTGCACAAGAGTGTGACTGTATCGCGACGGTCGTGGGTTCAAACCTCACTCAAGGAGAAAATTAAAGAATTATGAAAGGGGAATTATTATTTCTTAATATTTTCATTTCCTTGCTCCGGCACCAAGGCGTTGAGTTCCGCCACACAATACGGAATGCCGCGACAAAGGGCGGAAACTGGGAAACGGAGTGTCTTAACACTAGGTTCGCTCTGTCTACCCTGCTGTATGCGGGATACTGCATGAAGCGTTTTTTTTAAATTAAACGTTACATACTTTAGGTATCAAATAATGCTGAATTACTGTCCCGGAGAAGTTGCATAGACAATATAAAGAAAATAGTAAATGGCTTGAAAAAATACTTCCCTTTTATTCTAGCTGAGATAGAATGAGCTTTTGTTTAAAGTTCAGGAACTAATTTTAAATTCAGATTCAGACATTCTTTTTACTTTCATACATGTAGTCTCAGTTTTATTTTGTTAATTCGAAAAAAGCAAGTAAAACTTACAGTAAAGCCAGCACTTTGTTTTATTTTTATTTTTACATACTTTTTTCAGCTTAATGCCCGTATGTAGCAGGGTAGGCAAAGGCAACCTTGTGTTAAGACGCTGCGTTCCCCTTTTTCCGCCGAATCCTTGCCGAATTATCGAGGCATTATGGGCTGAGTGGTGGAACTCAGCTTTGCCTTGATACCAGAGTGAAGAAATGTTATTAGTAAAAAATAACTCATTCGAATTCCGTGGTGGGAATCTAACTCACGACCCTCGTGTGATTGAGTCACACGCTTTTGACACTGCGCCATGACGTTTCCTTTTGATATGATTTACATAAAGTTTCTCTATATTTCTCATACCTAATAAGTATAATATGTATCTATGTTGAAAAATGTTTTAATTACTTATATTTAAGTAGGCAGCATGCATGCATGCAAATATACTCGTATTGTTCTAGAATGTCGTCGCAGTTTTTGTATCAAGGTCAATATCGAAGCCAATCAAACTTTTTTAAAGTAACATTATATACGCCTCGGGTACCTAAATGTTAAGTCACTGTTTTAATTATTTTCTTATCACATACTTAATACCTATGAGTCAAAACAAAACATACGGAAACAACATACGGAACTTTTTAAATGATTGTTTCATATAAAAATTAGTACACGGGGCCTGACGCCTTAAAACCCTGAGACCTTGAGAGAGAGATAGAGCGCGAGAGAGACAGAGAGAGAGATAGAGAGAGAGAGATAGAGAGAGAGAGAGAGAGAGAAAGAGAGCGAGAGAGAGATTGTAAGTTCAACTACGATCTTTCATTTGAATTGCAACCTATGTTTAGTATGTCTTGGTGTTTCTTCCGTCGGGTTCTATTAAATGCTTTATTAAGTTTTGTTATCTATTGCATTTGGAAAACAAACATATATAGATTTTTTCTTTTACTCTTGTTGTGAATGTATGAAGAAAAAATATAATATATCATAAATAATAAGAAAAAAAGTAGATAAAAAAAGGAACAGGTGAAATAGTCATTTTTTAATTATTCAAATGTGCAAATTTAATTTCTATTAACATAAAATTTAACATTTCAATTCAAAACCATATCGATATTATTAACTTACATTTGTGTTTAAAATTTCAACGCATTCATTTACTTTGCTAAGATATATCTGGTATAATCAAGTTTTAGATAGATTCTGTTTTGCTATAGCAACTGAAAGCAGTTAGTGTCAGATTTATTTTAATACATAGCTGATATCGGCAGTATGCAATGCTTAATATGCGCCGGCCACGACAACGCACTTCGCTTGCTATTGTTCATTTAATATTCCTCAAAAGAATATTAGATCATATAAGTGTTTTTTTTTCAGCTTCACGCTATCCGCATTTGAAGATTAGGGCTTTCCTATTAGGCTCCCTTTGGAAAATAATGTTATGACACTCCACTTTCCGCTGAATTCTGGGGGCATTGCGTGTTGAATGGCGGAACTCTATGCCGCGCTTTGTCTCCACAGCAGAGCGAAGAAATAAAATTATTACATATTTCATTTCTTCGAGTGGGAATCGAACCCACAACCTGTCATGTTTACAGTCACACGCTTGTACCACTGTGCCACCACTGATATCGGTAGTACGCAATGCTTGGTATGCACCGGCCACGATAATGTACTTCGTTTGCTATTGTTCATTTAATACACTTTAATAGAATTGGTCATACTGTTGTTAAATATAATTCATATAATTGCTATATCGATTGCATTCTTTCATTTAATATGGAATGGAGCACTTTAAGCGTCTAAAATTGGGACTACAATAATATAATATAATGAATTTTTTAAAGGTATTTCTGTTTGTGCGTTTGATAAGAAATGTAACGTTAGATATCCTGAATTATATCAGTGTTTTGAATCATATTTGAATATTTGTTTTTAATATTTTTTTTATGAATACGATACGATGTTAGTGTTGGTCCATGTTGGCTAATGGAATATGAAAGATAAACAGGAGATTCTTTAAAAAAGGTTTACTTGTAATATTAGGAATATGATTTGTCTTATTGGTTTTTAATTTTCAGCTACGTTCTTACTCTTCTATATAACTTATTTAAACTTAATTGTTATCACTAAAATATATGTAAAGTATAGAAAACATCAAATACTTACTCAGTCTCTTCACATAACACTCTCATAAGGCCTCGCCCCCTCCAGTCAGAGTGGGTAGATGCTATCCTGATCTCCACAACGGTGTGGCAACTTAGCGGCAGTTTGTCCCAAATCCTGGCTTCACGGTCCAAGTGACCCAGGAGTTTTAGGATCCGCCGGAACTTCGGATTCGGACAGTCTTCTGATTTGTCTGTGTAGTCTACTTCCTGTTCGTAAAAATAAAATCGTATTATATCTATTCGTATTAATCGTATTATATTTTTATAAAATAAAAACAAATCAAAATAAAAAGAATAAGTAATATAATAATAATTTTTATTATATAAAAACAAATCTTCAGTTCTGTTTGACTTTTGTCAATCTTAATTATTTCTGATTGGTTAAGAAATTTTATTTTAAAAATGTTAAGAATTATTATTTAAAAAATGTATAAACCTTTATTTTATTTCTTCAATGAACGTCTTAAACATATATTTCATTATTAGACATGTGTTAAAATATTATATGAAATTTAAACATTTATTACATGAACGACGTATTTTAAGTTAAATGCATATTATATATATTTTCATTTACATTTAAACCAAAGACCTATAAGGTAGCTATATGGCTTTTAATAAAAGTATTCAGCATACTGTTTAATACTGGTAACACTTCTTCAAAGAAAACGAGAATATGTTTATATATTTTTCTATGGCAGTTACCCGTATCTTAACATATAAAATAGGAAGCTTCTTTTAAAATTCGCTTAAGAAGTTCAGTAGAAAATAAAAATCACTGAAGTGAGCATTTAACGATCACGAAATCAGTTTAAGCTCCATAGCGTAGATTAGGTATTACATTTTAGCTTTATTATCTAACATTTTGGACCTAATATTATATTTATATAAAATAAGCAAAACATGGGAAATGCAAATGGGAAAACGGAATTTTTTATTTTTTATTCTTCTGATTTCATAATGAAAACTAGTAAGGATAATAAAAATAAAGAACGTTATATTTACTTCTGTCTATAATTAAAATATTTAAAACAATGTTAGGGTTAGTCATTTTCTGATATCTAGACCTATCTACGTAAAATAGGTTCGGGTGAACCAAAGTACGGCGTTAACACGCGCGAAATTGGAAGAAAAGGGGGAAAATAGAATGTCTTTATATAAAGTACTTGAGGCCAGTCCTGGTAAAGGGGCACAAAGTGTGACTGTAAAATCGACTGGTTGTGGGTTCGATCACCACTCCAGGAGATGAAATATTTATTTAAATTTTTATTTCAATTTCTTTGCTCTTGTGTCGAGGCAAAGTGCGGCATTAAGTTCCGCCCTTCGACACGCAATGCCTCTAGAATTCGGCGGAAAGTGGGGAACGGAGTGTCTTAACACTGGGTTCAACTCACTGGAAACTGATAATAAATTTACATAAAGTTCTTTTTACATATCCTGTTACTCTGCTACCCATGCAGAACAAGGTGTTAAGTTAAAATAAAAAGGTCCCAAAATAAAAAATAATTGTTGCTCCGAAAATATATATAAGAATATTTTGTATCACGATCAAACACGATTTGTAGTTTAGAGTAATAAATATATGATAAACAAAAATATATAAAAAAAATAAATAAATAGCTTCACGCTGTATCCCGCACACAGCAGGGTAGGCAGAGGGAACCTAGTGTTAAAACACTCCGTTCCCCACTTTCTGCCGAATTCTGGAGGCATTGCGTGTTGAGTGGCAGAACTCAACGCCGCGCTTTGCCTCGACACCAGAGCGAAGAAATGGAAATATAAATTTAAGTAAATATTTCATCTCCTCGAGTGGGGATTGAACCCACAACCAGTCGATTTTACAGTCACACCCTGTGCCACTGCGCCAAGACCGGCCTCAAAAAATATAAATATATTACTTATATTTAATATATAATTATTTATATACTTTATGTAATGGCCATCGTCGTCTCAAGCACATAAAAAAACTGACTACTGAGAGTTTTAAAAGTCATTCATAAATAATTTCAAAATTAATTTACCTAACAAAACTAAACTACCCTGAAGTCCCATAATGAATAACATTAAACTTTACTCAAAATAATAAGAAAAGTTAACGTCTAAATTTTGTTCTCGTAGGGAGGGGGCGAGATTTTCTTTACACTCCATTTCTGTTTATTGGTTTTCTGTCATTCGCATTTCCCTTACAAATTGTCTCAAGTATATTGGGACAATAGCAGCTCAAAATCAATATTACTTTGATGTAAGCGAAGTGTTTTACACATTTATTCAGTGAATTCAGTCGTGATTTTTTTCGTTGTATACAAAAAATAATTGAGGGCATGTAAAATATTGAGGCCAGTCGTGGCGCAGGGGCACAAAGTGTGACTGTAAAAGTGTCGACTGTGTCGTCTGGTTGTGGGTTCGATCCCTACTTGAGGAAATGAAATATTTATTCACATTTATATTTTCATTTCCTCGCTCTGGTGTCGAGGCAAAGCGTGGCGTTGACTTCTGCCATTCAACACGCAATGCCTCCAGAACTCAGCGGAAAGTGGGGAACGGAGTGTCTTAACACTATGTTCCTTCTGACTACCCTGCTGTGTACGGGCGCAGCGTGAGATGACAACGATAAAAATGATAAAACGTATAAAAATTTGAATGTAGCCCTTAAGAAACCGTCCAAGTATTTTTGTTTCCTATATATAGAATAACACTTTAAAATTGTTTAAAATACAAAGAATGTTATGAGAAATTATAATATTATCCATATTGTTTATACATCTCATGGTTTTAATATTATATATTCAATAAAGAAAAACATCGTTTTTGTATAAATTTCATTTATACCCAACAAAACTAGTAATTATTATGTATTTTTCAGATTATTTATAAACTCAACTATAAACATTTATAGCTAAGAAATATTATTAAATCTACTTGTACTAATAAAATTCACATCGCATTCACCTATAGGTACTGAATCGACACCTGCGCGGAAGTTCCATACAATCACATTTGTAATGAGTGCCGCGTCTATCGACTGTTTGCGGGAGTAGTTTTTATAAAGCGGAAAATAATGAAAATTAATTAGAAATTAATGAGATTTTTTTATATTTTAAGGTCCACAAGGTTGTGAATGGCTTCCGTTCTCCACTTGGTTCTCTAAGAGGAAAACGTTGGTATAGAATAAACACAAATATTCAATTAGGCGGGATTTGAATACATTACCACCATTTGTTAGATGTATTCTAATTATGCCGAAAGGTAATCGTAAATTTAAGAGTAATTATTTTTATTTAAACAAGGAGTAGTTATCAGAGCCGGAAAGTGCTAATTAATCTCTGAGTGGGAATCAAACCAATAACGACTAAAGAATAAAGACTGTGCCTCGATGGCCTTAATTTTTTTTTACCTTCACGCTTTACTCCGCACATAGCACGATAGGCAGATGAATCCTGGGAACCTAGTGTTTAAGACACTCCGTTCCCATTAAGAAATTTCCTTGGCGCTATATACCACTTTTTATGACAGAACTCAACATCGCACTTCCCCTCCTTGAAAGGAGGAAATGAAAATGTTAAATATTTAATTTCGAATTTCGGAAACTGAACCCACAACCTTTTGCGCCTACAGATAACCACTCATGCCTCTACGCTACGACGGGCCCTCTTAAAATTATTAATTAAAATATGTTTACAAAAAAAAATTGGTGCTAAAAAAAGAAGTATTTTCTATAGTGACGATAGTAACAACAAGTGGCCAATTCAAAACACGTATAGCGTACGTGACTGTAAAATTGAGTGACGCGGACGCTATCGACGCCAGTAAGTCTGAGAACGAATAAGAATCTCGTATTTCACATTAAACACATATCTCTTGTGTTATCTTAATCATTTGCGTCATTTTTTTTCATGTTTCTTTTTAAATTATTTATTTATTCCGGTTGGTAAAAGGCTTTGATGAGATGAAACTGGTTGAGATTGATATATTGATGATTTACTTTATTAATGTGTTTTTTTATTGTACTTACTACTGTGTTGAGATTATTTATTGAATGTATATGGAATATTTTCATTTTCTTTAAGCGATATTATTGAAGCGAAAATGAAATTTCTTTTCTATGTACTTTAAAACAAGATATTACTATTATTATTTTTTTCAGTAAATGTGAAATATTAATACTGTACTGTTTTACTTTATCATTAATCATTAAATACTAATATTACATTTATCATTAAATACTACTACGATATAATAGACCCCTTACAGGTTATGGTTTGGATTCTCTCTCGAAGAAACAAAATGTTTAATATCTACATTTCTTCGCTCTGGTGTCGAGGCAAATTGCGGCGTTGAGTACTACCACTCAATACACAATGACTTCAGAATTCAGCGGGAAGTGGAGAACAGAAGTGTCTTAATGGTAACAGAGTGTCTTAACTCTAGGTTCCCAGATTCACTCCCACCATGTGAATATTATAAGCACTCAGTCACGCCATGATCGAATAGAGTTAAACGATTATAAATTATTTAGTGCCTTTGTTCGTTGCGCATATCCTGTACAAGTATTGTGTTAAAGAATCAAATGTTCTTAGAATATTCTAATAGATTCAA
>DWLH01001159.1:0-14131 GCA_018249795.1 Heliconius telesiphe telesiphe
AAGGCTTATCAAACTTCTAAGTAATTTTATTAATAAACTTAACATTAGAAACGATGAAGATCAAATATCGGTACCATGTTAACTTAAAAAAAATATATACCTGGTTTAATATTGCGATTGTACTAGTACTAGTGTTAAATATCTTTAATATAATTAATAAACTTAAAAAAACGTGTTAAATAACTTTAATATAATTAATAAACTTTAAATAACGTACAAACAAAAAAGTAGCTTTGGCTTCGTAGTCGTTATTAGAAAGGGTCCACATAAAGAGTACTTTGGTGAAAGTTTAATTAAGTTTCGAGTATGAAATCCGGTAGAAATTGATGAAGTCGATTTTTTTATAAAAAAATATAATTATGTTATTTTTTCTGCTAAAATTTCTTTATACTCCATGATAAAGACTATCCTATAAGTTGCATTAAATTTTGAACTATTACCATGCCAAAATTAATTTAATTTCATACAGTAGTTATCGGTATTTTAGGTAATTTACATTTTTCAGTTAAAACTGTTTTCTTAAGAAATATATAATTTTTTTTTTAAGAAAACTATCATGAAATTCAGAATGAAACCTAAAAAAATGTACCTTGAGACCCCTAATACCATGCAAAAATTCATCGATTTCTGTTAGGTAGTTTTTGCGTGATTGACGAACAAATAAACAGACAGACAGACAGACAGACAGACAAGAATTCTGCTGAGTGGTTTTTTAGGTTCTATAATCGACATATTAACCGACCTAGTTTTTATTTTTTTTATATCTCATGTACAGAATTGACTTTTCTATCCTTTTATTATATATAGAGATTACATAAATACAAACATACTGAGTACTATTTTATAATGACACAGCTAACTACTGTTAGCGTGACGGTTGTGAGTTCAATTTCCACTGGCAATGAATTATTTTTATTGCCTCGCCTAACAGTTGAGTTGAGTTCCGTCACTAGAAGCGCAATATCTCGAAAATTGAGCGGCGCGTGCAGAACAAGTGAAGAGAGAGTGGTCAAGATAAAAAAGAAAACAAAAACATATAATTTTAATTATTTATAATTCGATGTTAAATAAAAAAACAAAGTACCCTAATAGTGTAGTCCATGTTAAGGAAACCTCGAATGATAGTTTAGTTTATAGTACAGTCAACGAGTCGTGGCCGCCATGAAGTTAATTAGCTGTAGATGGCTTGCACAGATTTTTTATAAGATTTTTTTTGTTACTTTTATTTTTTTGCCCGCCCGAGTGTACATTGGTGCAAAACTTGTCACAACTCTTTGACCACACTGTATATAAAGTTAATGCCTTATACTCTTCATTAACTGAAGTAATTTCCCTTGATCTGTGAGGAACCATTGCCAAAGCTTGCGGAAATTGTGTTTATCGCCGTTCTGAAATATAAAAAAAATGTTAATTTTATTTACGTAATAAAACATACTAACGGAATCAAAATTATTATAAACTATAATCTATATATTAATCATAATAAGTTACATAGATATTCTAATCAAACAACAAAGGCCGTCGTGGCGCAGGGGCACAAGTGTGTGACATTAAAAACGACAGTTTGGGCAGTTTGTGATTGAGTGCAATGACTGCTTTCTGTAAATAAATGGAAATAACTCCTTCACGCTATATCCCGCACAAAGCAGTGTAAGCAGGGAAACTAGTGTTAAGGAACACCCTTTCCCACTTTCTGCCGAATTCTGGAGGCATTGCATGTTGAGTAGCAGAACTCAACGCCGCGCTTTGCATCGACACCAGAGCGAAGAAATGAAAATACAAATGTAAATAGATATTTCATTTGCTCGAGTGGGCGTCGAACCACAACCAGTCGATTTTACAGTATAATTGGTAATAACTCTTGATATATTAAAAGAATTATATTATTAGTATGACTGCAAGAGCGACGGTTGTGGGTTCGATTCCCATTCAGAGGAATTGAACATTTAATATGGCACGCCAGACACCCTTCTTTAATTATTTGTGATTGAGTGCAATGACTGCTTTCTGTAAATAAATGGAAATAAGTCTAATCAAGAGAATCCTATGAGTTTGTATTTAAGAGCGACGGTCTTGAGACCATTGTGGAGCAGTGGCACAGCATGCAACTGTAAACGCGAGAGGTTGTGGGTTCGACCCCACTCAGGGGAATGAATTATTTAATATTAAAATGCCAATTTATGTGAAATTAAAAAAACGAAGTTTATAATCTCCCGCATAAAAATCACAAGTGATAAGACACTCAAAACTAAATTATTATACAAAAATATTTACATTTTACACAAATCATGTTCCTTATTAATATATTCTTCATAAATATTGTCATTTAATTCTTTTAAATTACTATTTAATTCATTATACAGTTTAATGGGCAGCAATATATCGTTAGTGGGTTCAAAGCCAAATATAGATGTTAATACATTTAATATAGTGTCAGATAATTGTTTTTTTTTTCTACATTTTCTTGTTCTGTATCATTGATTTCTGAAATAATATTAAAATAGAATTTATAAATTTATTTACTTTTAGTAGTTGATCATATAATTTATTACATTATTTCTCACTCTCACTCATTCTTCACTTACCGCCCGATTTTTAAATGGCCATGTTGAGCGGCGGAATTCAACGCCGCGCTTTGTCTTGCTAGAGCGGAAAAATTAATCCTATTTTAATATAATCAAACATTAATTTATTAACATTTTTAATATTTCTATATACTTACAACTCTATTATTAACAGCATCGACATTTTGTATCTGATACAACCTCAAATGTGATGCAAAATGGGTCAACTCTCTCAAAACCCTTAGTTCTCTCCGCAACGCTGTATACAATATCCTATCTATTGATAAGGCTTCTTAGGTTATTTGATATAGAAACGATATATCTTTGTAGATTTGCCTGAAATAATTAGAAAGTGTTTTTGTCAGCACCACTTTAAATGAAACCATAGTTTTAACTACTCTATAAAAGCCTAATACAATAAAAAAATCCCGTAAATGAAAAAGTGATTTTTTCAAACAAAAAGAAATAATAAAATTATCGTTGTAAAATAAAACGCCATTTGTCAAGAAGAACGCACGCACACATAAACCTATCCAAGGGAAACCGCCACATACGCTTCATTCCAAAATGGAGTCGTAGGTTCAAAGTTGGTGGCAAAGTTCAAAGTTGTTTAACCTTTAGTAATATTTTTATAGTAGTATGTGTTTATGTTAATGGTATCTATGTGTAACTGCGTCACACGAAATACAGATATGGATAAACATCGTGAAATGAAAAAAAAATCCTGTCTAAATTGTTAGGGTATCTTGATTAATTTCTTTAAGTAGAGGTTTATAATATTTTGCCTTATATGCTGTTCCCGTAAAAGGAGCGCTGACGCTTCCATCCTGTATATTAATATGGGAAGCAAAAACTTTCGACCGCTTTTTACGATAATTACGGGAGCAGAGGAGTATGAAATTTGGCACATTTATAGTTTATATGTAAGAAGAGTACAGAACGCTAATATTTTTCAATAATAATGCTCATAAATTACATCAAATCAATAAATAAAACATACACGATGCTGTTACTGAAAATAGGTAATCTGATATCAAGGCAAAGCCACTCGAGAAAGTAGGCAGGAAGTTCCCCAAAAAAATCATCTTGGTTAGCATCCTTCCACGTAATGTGTAATCGAAAAATAATGATGGGAAATGGAGAACAGAGTGTCGTAACACTGGTTTCCTCTGCCTTCTCCGCTATATGCAGGATATAGCAAAACTAAAAAAAACTCACTCTCGAACCACCAATGCGGATTTAGCAGTAACTTCTATAGCTGAACTAGTTCTTCTTTCCACGTAATGTCGTATCGCATTTTGTAATTGTTGATCCATTATGGCTTCTTCTTGGTCTAATATTTCTTTTGCACTTTGAGCTTCTATTGTACATAAACTGTAATGAGAATTTTGAGATAAATTTGGGGGATTCTGGGTTAAATTATTTATTTGGATTAAGGACTTTTACTACGAACGGCACCCGTGCGGCTACTCCCGCTAGAAATATACGAATATTTACGAAAGAATCGGCCAAGCGTTTTCTTTTTGCTCTTCTGATTTCTGCTCTTTCAATTTCATGATTGTGATTGGGAAATACTTATAAATACTAATGATGTGCCACTGCGCCACGACGGACTCATTAAGTAATTTTAAAAAAAAAGTATTTAAAGAAAAATATTTAATTATGTAGTATTTAGATAGCCGGTAAGTAAGCGTGCACGGCAAGCGCAGTTTCGAACCCACAACTATCGTATGTACATGCAAATACTGTAAAAATTGTATATAGAAGTGTTTCTACGGGGGTCTGCCACGTGGAATGTAACAGAAGGGATGCAAGAAAAGATGGATGAATTATTAAATGTGATGGATGGCAGAGATTTGGATGTTATTTGAGTGGCTGGGACCAAGCGAAAGGACACGACTGATTTACTGGGCAGTCGGGTCGGGTTGATTTATTACTAGTGGAACAGTATATTCGAAGCCAAGGACTGACCAAGAAGGATATGGACACGCGAGTGTTTAGGGGTTCTGAGCTAGGAACAGACCACTATCTAGTCGTTACTAAAATAAAGGGTCTGTTCGCAAGTCAGCGCAGCTACACGAGGTGTCCAAACCTGAAGTCGAACTATCGCATAAGAAGCTGGAAGTCTCAAGATCCACTGATTAGAGAGGAATATTAAGAAAGAGTTTCGGAAAAGCTAGACAGCAGTATTACTGGAAATGGAATTATTGAAGTATGCTAACAGAATTTTAGGGATTGTATGAAGGAAGCAGCGACAGTGGTATGTACTAAAGCAGGGGTTCCCAACTTTTTTTTGATCAAGGACCACTTTTATATCAATCTTGGTAGCAGTGACCACTATGCATGTAGGTAGGTATAATAAATATTAACTGTGATAATCAAACAGAAACTTCGCCTCACCATCCCCAGTCATAAAATTAATATCGTTCGCGGACCATGTTTAGGCTTGACGGACCACTTTAGCAAAAAGTGTGACGAATGGTAGGATGATGAAGTGTAACATGCTGTAGAAAGAAAGAAGAAAGCTCAGGTAAGGATAAAAGTATGAGAGAGATAAATAAGAAAGATTATAAGCTGCAAAACCACCAATCGAAAGTGCTGATAAAGATGAAGCGTGAAAAGTCAGAGAATGAAAGAGATAAAACGTTAACGAACAACTTCAGGGAAAACACTAAGTTTTTCTGGCGAGAAGTTAGTGTTTCTCGAGGTTGCTCGCTAATCTGTAGAACGAAAAAAGTGCTTTCGAAAAAGAGTGAAATCTTAACAGAACAACCACACGTTTTGCAGCTATGGATGGAATTTTACAAGGATATATATAAATGTGATGACGCCTCAGTCTCATGTTACAGTGAAACAATGAGTCTTGATGTTATATATATGTTGTCACTGATGGCGAAATCAAGATAAAAAAAGTTGAGAGTGCAAAACAAAGTCTGAAATGTGGTAAGTCAGCGGGAGCAGATGGAGTTACTGCCGAGATTATCAAATATGGTGGTCGACCCATCTTGGACTTGTTCTGGTTATTGTTATTTATGCTGGATATCAGGTCCCAGACGATTGACGAGGTGCAGTCTCCGTGCCTTTGTATAAAGGCAAAGGTTCACAGATAGACTGCGCAAGCCATATCTAGGCTATCAGTTTAATTAGCTTGGATAGTAAAATTTATGCTAAAATATTAACGATGACAATGCAAGAGAGATCCGAAAGGAATCCGAAAGGTTGTGAGAAAGACAAAGGTTCTGGTATATGAAAGAAATGAAGAAAAGACGAAATGCAAGATCAGTGTAAATGGAAAGAAATTAGAACAATTGAATGAAGTGGTATATTTGAAAAGTATGTTCACTAAAAATGGAAGATGGCTGCGGAAAAGCGTATTGCTGCCGGTAACAGGGAGTAATGGTGTCTTACCTGCCTTAATGAGACAGCGAATCGTTAGCACATCTGCTCTTTTGGCCGTACACAGTACAGTGTTGGTACCGACGCAGAAGAAGAATGAAAGAAAGATGAATGCTGTGGAGATGCGATCTCTTCGTAGGATATGCGGAGTCAGCTTAGCTGTTCAAATCCGCAATGAAGAATGGCAGGTATTAGCGAGGATGTCACGAACAATAAAGAAGTTGACAGTTGGCTTGAGCACGTCGTAAAAAAGATTTGTGAAGGAAAAGTGAGCGTGAGGTAGGGGGAGACCTCGGTTGACCTTCGAAAATACAGTATCAAAGATGTTGGAGGAAGGTCACGTAAACAACATGATTCCCCCAGAGGGCCCCATGTATGAAGAGGTTGATGTCAGTGGACGAGGTGAAAGAAGTATGTGGAGACTATAGCGTTTATCGCTCCATTCTCTCTGACTACATCGCTATGGATACAGCGTAAAGCTAAAATAGAATAGAAGTGCGCCTGCAAATCTCTCATTCACTTGTTTTAGCTAAGTGTGAGTATTAACATATTTACCCATTTTATTTTACTTGGGATCGAACCCACAACCAGTCGATTTTACTGGCAAAAAGTGTGACTGTAAAATCGACTGGTTGTGGGTTCGATCCCCACTCGAGGAAGTGAAATATTCATTTACATTTATATTTCTTCGTTCTGGTGTCGAGGCAAAAAAGCGCGACGTTGTGTTCCGCCGCGCAGCACGCCATTCCTCCAGAATTTGGCGGAAAGTGGGGAACGGAGTGTCTTAATACTAGGTTCCCTCTGCCTACCTTGCTGTGTGCGGGATACAGCGTGAAGCTGATTAAATTTTAGATTTTTTAATTTATTATATTTGTTGTATTGTGGGTCAGATTCCCACATGAGGGAATGGTGATATCGAAACTATTTTGATTACTCCACTCTGGTAGATAAAATGCAGTTGGGTCTACTAACTATGCAGTTGAAGTTAAATCTGCTACCACATTCACACTAGAAAATTGTGCATGTGGGAACATATTATTATTATTATCTTTATTATATTCAAACCCATTATTACCCTACTTTCATATTACATGTATTATAAAAGTGATATAAACTGCGGGTATCTTAATAATTCATAGCTAACTATCAAAACCATATAAAAATCCTAACACTAGGTTTTCTCTGCTTACTCTGTTATATGAGCATGAAAATGGTTTTTTTTATAACAAGCTGCAATTACAATTTAATATATTCGAAATTTAATATATTCTATATAGTCGATCCAAAAAATGCTTTAAATATAATATTTAGGAAATTATGTAACATTTGAAAAAAAGGCAATTTTTCATAGGAATTAATAGTTTCATGACAGCACATAAGGCTGCCAGAGGATAGTGGCACAAGCATGTGACTGGTTTCGATTCGGTTGTGTGTTTGATTTTCGTTTTGGGTGAATAAAATATCT
The DNA here is from genome assembly GCA_018249795.1 of Heliconius telesiphe telesiphe. Lineage (NCBI taxonomy): Eukaryota > Metazoa > Arthropoda > Insecta > Lepidoptera > Nymphalidae > Heliconius > Heliconius telesiphe. The sequence continues at coordinate 7,426 of DWLH01001159.1, forward strand.
TCTCTTTCTGATTATTAACAAGATAATGCTACATTGAATTTCTTTATTCAAGAAAAAAAAAATACTTATCATGAATTTGACAAACAGAAATATTATAAAAAGTAAGTAAAATAAGGTTCATAAAAAAATATATAAATTTACCATTCCTCCATATTCTTGGGTTCATAGAGGGCCATTCTCAAATCTTCATCATTGGAATTATCATTTTGTTTCTGCATAAACTTCTTAGATGTGAACAGGTCGAAATGTGATTTGAACAATTCCTGAGATTGTCTGTACAACTCAAGGGGGGCAAATGTGAAAAATGTTTTTGCCATTTCCTGAAAATTTCATTTTTATAATAAATGAGGTTGGCACACAACACAAATGTGACAGTTGTGGGTTCGGTGAAGCATCTTCTTGCTATTTTCTGACATATTAAGGTTGGGATACCATTGTGACGCCTGCGGATGAATTTAGACTCCCGCAGCCCCGCGCTCACGTGCGAGAAGACACCGGGGTGGTTTTAGTCGGTAAGAGTCCGGCACGCCCCTCCGTCTTTCCCTAGACGGAGAGAGTCCATGAGGATTTTCCCCCATAAGAAGAAAAAAAACCATTGTGACGCAGTGGGACTGTTTCTGACTGTAAATGTGATAGTTGAGGATTTATTTTTCGGTGGCTAATTATATTTAAATCATTCTCCTTTTTTACACACAACTTACAACTGACTTTTTCAAAATTTGCTAAATATGTTTTAAGACTAGGTTTTCTCTGCCTCACATGCTGTGAGGAAAAACTGAAACTTCTTTACTTTGGCCTTAAAATATAATTTGAATAAATAACTTCAAGTTACTTAGGGTATATAAGGTATTTTCTACATGTCTGTATTTTTATTAAAAGCTGTTGTAATTTCATTTAATAAGATAATCTCAGGAAATATGGGTATAATTTTTTTTCGAAAGTTTACCAAGGAAGCCTATAGGCTGTATTATATCTCAGAGGACTGAGTTACCCTCCCACACTGAGAATGATATTATGTGTCATATACAACTTTTAATTATTTCCATTTTAACGTAAGATGAAGCCTCACAAAAAACTACTACACTATAAAGAATATTATTAATTTATTACTATTTCAAAGTACTATTTCAAAGCTATAGAGATACAATTATAAAATAAACTATTCTAAATAACTCACCTTATCTTCACTACAACTGGCATATACATTTAAAGTATTAGAAATATTAAATTATTAATAACATCCTTTGTAATACTTTCCACATGCTCTGCCAATTGTAAGCATTCTTCACTGACTGTTGCTTCATCTTCAGTACATTGTGATTGAGCTGCACTCAACTTTGTTATGTCTAGAGTAAAATTTTCCTTAGTTTGCCTTGAAATTTAAATACACTAACACTTATCTCTTATTTCGGTAAAAATAAAAATATGACACACAAAAAATTCCTCATATATGTGAATAAGAAAACAATAAGGCCCATAGTAGTGCATCTGAATGTAAACATGACAATTATGGGTTCAATTGCCACCCAGGGAACAGATAATCATTATTTTCCTTGCTCCAGAAGACAACATAAGGCATTAAAAGCAACAAAACTATTTGTTAGCCCTAAATGTGTTGTTTTTTAAATTTAGACTGAAAGCACAGAATGGAGTTCCATTGTTCCATAGGCAGTTGCCTACCTCATCATTTGTGAAATATAATTTGAAAAAAAAAAGTCAAAAAGGCACATACTCATTTTCTATAAGTAGTTCCTTTAATATTTCCTCATGTTTCTCAAGCATGTTTAATCTTTCTTTCTTCATACTTATGTCTAGCTTCATATCTTCTATACCATCCTCATCTCCCGGTAGGCAAAGGCCTTGAAATTCATTTTGTATGGATGAAATTTGCCTTTCAGCAGTTTCCCTTTCTTTTCTATTTCAGCATATCTGGATATTAATTATAAAACAATTTGTAATGTATGGAAAATAAATTTATTTTAATTAGTAACTATGTAAAATAACAAGAACAGAGTAAAAAAGTGGAACACTTGGACAAGAAAATAACATCTGTACAATTTCTAAGACATAAATCAAATTAGATTTGTTGGACTTAGTTTTATATTGAAACTAGAGACCACACACAATTTCGCCGGATTAAACTTATTGTTATATTATAACCAAATTATACAAAATTGTGTAAATTGTAGCCTATGTGTTATTCTGATGTATAGCTATATTATGGTAACATTTCATCAAAATCCATTCGATAGTTTTAATGTGAAATTGGAAAGAATTTCTATCTTTACAAGCTTTCACATTTATAATATTACTAGTGAGGCGAGAATTATATGTTTTTGCACAATCATTTCAATTTATGTTCGTTGTCCATTAATTTGTAATATATGGATTGACAGTCTTCAAGTAAAAGTATATTAATTTTATACTCAGATATATTGTAATATATAATTTGTAATATATGGATTGACAGTCTCAAGACTGTCAATCCATATATTATATATATATTTTATACTCAGATATATTGTAGTATGTTGTTAACAACTAAATTATAATATCAACAATTTAAACTCATAGCACATAAATATAATCCACAAGCCTTCAAAGATATATAAATTACAATAAATCACAACCTGCACTCTTCCCAGTCATATAAAGCGTTCTTATTATCCAAATTATTATAAATCCATCGCAAAACCTGAGAAAAATCTGGATCATTAAGCATCCATTCAAAAGATTTCTTATAGGTTTCCACTCCAAGCCCATGTAAAAATGGTACGAACTCTTCATCTCTTATATCATTTATATGATTCATTTTGCACTAAATTTAATTTATTGAATAACTAAAATAATCTTCTCTGTATAATGTTGTTTAAATTATTAATTACCGTTACAAGTTTATAATTTTGAATTTTCCAACAGCAAATGCCTACATACTTTGACATTTCTAATCTAGTTTAGGGAGAGTTTAGGGAGAGTTTGTTAATTTTACAGTCGATTGACAAGAAATATTGGACCATATAATTTGTTTTACTCCCTATTGTTTTAATGTTCAATAACTTTTAGATTTTATATTGTAGTTATAAGGGTTCCGCATCTTTAAAAGAAAAAAAGAACCCTTATAAGATCACTTTGTTGTCTGTCCGTCTGTCTTTTAAAAGCCTTAATCTCAAGAACGCTTGGAAATATCGAATTGAAATTATATACTCAAATCATATACTCATATCTACGGCCCCATAATTTCCTGAAAAATAAAAATATTTCTACATTTATTTAAAAAGAACTATGGCCGTTTATATTGCATATTTCGACACTAAAAAAGGAATCAAAATTAATAAGATACATTCGGTTGACATAGAATAATGAAATTTTACAGCTAGTATCTACAGGTAGTACTAGCTCAGGAAAAATTCTAAAAACTATTTACACACACACATTTTTGGTCAAACCCTAAATAATAATAGCCTTAAAGGAGAGTTGGGCAATTGAATTTAAAGTCACTAAGTTCAAGTGAGGTATCAGATGAATGGGATCTGGCTAAGCTAAGCTTGCATTTCAAAAAAGTTCGAGACCTCCAATTTTTGTACGGAACCTTCAGAGGGCGAGCCCGATTCACGCTTATCCGATTTTGGTTATTTATTGATGACGATATGTGCAAAAAAATATATCGATGTTGGCTAACGTCGAATTTTTCTTTCGATTTTTATCGAACATCCATGATTTAGCTTCGATGTTGACATCAATGTTTTTCTAACATCGGGCATCCCAAATCTAGTTAATTGTTATGACAATGACAGTAGCGTAAGAGCATAAGCAAAGACAGATAACTCATATATTTGCATATGAAGAAAAAATCTATTATATTATTAAAATAATCATACATCTTTATATTTCTTTAAATAAATTTTGCAGCATAGATTAAAAAAGTATAGAGAAAAGTTCATATACATAAAGAGATGTCGTTACTAGCAACTTTTTCTATTTTGCTAAATTAAAAACTATCTAACAACAAAAATATTAAATTTTTACGATAAAAAATAATTTAAGTAAGTGAATATGATATACTATATCATTAAATCGCTTCATTGTAAAATATTTTTAATATACTAATGAACGCGCAGCAGATAACGTATTTTAATAATATATTGATAACGTATACTAAAAATATTTCAAAAATAAATTATGTTTATATATTTTATAATACATACTATGAAATGTAAACAAATATATTATTCAAACTAATAACATTATTACATCCATCGATCTGTCTGATAATGAGGGTAGTAAATCATTCCATTCGTGTGACATAAAGATGGAGGAAGATAGCGATTGGGCCATTAGCCAATCAGGGCCCCTTCGTTTTGGGGACCTCGCACTTGAACTGACTGAAGTTCAAGGTGAAATGATATTTTGGAGCTACATATTTTTTTATTCATTTAAAATTAATTATTTTAATATTATATATAATATGTATGTGAAAAATAATATTATATAAAATACCTAACACAAAGAAAAAAATACATTACTTACTTATTTAGAAAACGTATAAAATTTTTAACGTAGCGGGACTAGAACCCGCGCCTCTTGAAAACCGACCAGACTGGTCGGTTAATTTATACATTTGGTTGGTTTATACGTTTTCTAAATAAATATTTTTCTTTCCTAAGTGTGGATTAACATTTTAAAAACGTTAAAAATACATTACTTACTTTTACAAAATACATTTTTTAATAAAATAGGTATGTACCTATAATGAGTATTTTTTCATTTGAAAAGAAATTTTTTTTTTATCTGTTTCAATTAATTTATACTAATAATTGTCAATATTGTTTTCCCGCCATTGTTCGTCCACTCGAATCGAAATGTTATCGAACTAAATTGTTTGTAAGAGAAAAATAAGAAGAAGAAGCTGTTTAAAATTTTATTTGGGTAAGTAAATGTGTTTTTTTCGTGTAGCATAAGGGCTAGTAAATAATTACCTTTTATTATTAGACACATTTACATTATTTGTAAAATGATAAATATAATGCTTTATACAAGCGCGACCTACTGAATTCAAAGTATCAATTAGGTATAACGTAAGTATTTTCCGACCAAAAATTAAATGTCCCGACCGGGACAGGCATTGTCCCGCTTTTCACGGATCATTCCACATGCTGTGAAAAATGTTTTTTTATTACTTTATGATTTTAATTAGTCACTAATTATTTCATAGAAATACAAATAGGTATTATATATTCGTAAGCTATGTATAATTATTCTGAAGACTACCTTATTATATGGTAAACCAAAACAATATAGTTTTTAAGCATAGTGACGTTATTCTATTAAAAAACATTTTATATTGATATCTATCACCAATGGTAACTTTATTTAAAACTTTAACAAATGGATAAAAAGTAAATTAAATTCTTTTTTTTTTCTTACACTAGTACAGACTGATGATAAGATATATCATACATTTGTTTTAATATTTATTTCCTTTAGACATTACTAAACTAGACTTACGTTATTATATACATATTATTATATTATATTAATAATAAAAATATATATAAAAAAATCTTATTATTTAATTTTATCGTCCCGCTTTTTTACTTAAAAATTTTCAAAACCCCCTTTATCATGTAAAAAAAAATCTGGATACGCTGAACGTAAGGATTTACAAGGAGTTTTTTTAAAATTTACATTTACTGAATATTGCAGTAGGGGAAGTTTTGAGAGATAAGTACGTATAACTTATAAGTACTCAATTTTTTATCTATTAGGTACTTATCTAATAGACATGACAAAATGTTACCCATACAAACGTAATGTAACGCTTGGAATAGCGAGGCGTAGGTTAGCGATTCCTATTGAGACTCTTAATTATTAATACTTTTTAAAAAATCTAAATCTACTAAAAATTGTAAATAATGAAAACAAGCTAATTATACTTTAAGTAAGTAGTTAATTAAGTGCATAATAAACGAATGTATGTAAATAGATCATGTATATAATATAAAAAAACATAAATCAAATTAAATCAGCTTCACTCTGTATCACACAGCACAGGGTAGGCAGAGGGAACCTAGTGTTAAGACACTCCGTTCCTCACTTTCCGCCAAGTTCTGGACGCATTGTGTGTTGAGTGGCGGACTCAACGCCGCGCTTTGTCTGTTGTCGACACCAGAGCGAAGAAATGAAAATACTCGTGTAAATGTAAATAAATATTTCTTTTCCTCGAGTGGGGATCGAACCCACAACCAGTCGATTTTATAGTCACACTTTGTGCCCCTGCGCCATGACTGGTCATATATATGATATATTGGATAAATAAAAACTTTCACCAAATTCGCCATAAATAGTTAATAATTTTCTACACTCGACATTAAAGTGGTTAGGTCAACAGTCAAGTTCTTAAAATCAATCAGCATAATAATATTTGACCTCTCTCTCTCTTTTGAACACATCTTTGTGCCACTCCTTTCTATTGCGGTGTATAAAGACTTAGTTGATTCTGCAGTTTTATTTTTGCAATCACTTATGTACATGAGCGTGATATCATAGAATAATTAATTTGTAGAAATGGCATAGGAGTAATTTTTTTTTCACAAAATAAACAAAAAAACACCGCTCCATACATTTTTTAGGCCGCTACGTTAGTTAAATCAGGATTGGCTCCTTTGTATCCTGATTTATAACGACACATTTTTTCAAAGAAATCTAA